>PVKP010017601.1:0-45790 GCA_004027715.1 Plecturocebus donacophilus | reverse complement strand
AACCCTAAGCTTCCTGTTTCATGGATAAAGGCCACGTTGTTATCTACGGCATAAATGAGGTCTAGGGAATCCAAGGCTACTGACAGCAGGGGAGATAGGGCATAGGTGGGAAAGAGTAGATGATTCCCACTCCCAAACCCCCTTACTTCATGGGTGTGAGCTGTTTTGACACTCGTGGCAGCACCTGCCAAGGTCACTGGAATTCGGGGATGTGAGGGTGGAAGAGGGAAAGAGGACGCTCTTCTCTCTCTCCCTCACTTACCCCTGGATATCAGCTACAAAAAGAAGGGAACCAGGGATGCCTGCTCCCCTCTTTCGAGATGTGTAGACATTCATTTTCTGTCTGTACTCCTTTGGAACATGTCCTAAAACCCTAGGACTCCTTTGAAAAAATGCCTTCTTCTTATTCCTTTCTCCTCATCGGTCTTCTCTTCACTGATAGTTAATTTTATCTCTGTACTATGAACATGCTCTCTTTCAGATGCATCCTCCAAACTGAAAAAAAGTTAATTCCCAAACCTTAAATTGGTTGGCTTAAGATTGGACCCAGGAGAAAGGAGCCCAGAAGCTCAAAATGCTGGCAAAAGGGTAAAAAGTTTTTTTGAACCAGTCGGGCTTTTGGCCTCCCTCTCCCTGTGCAAACTGGTAAAAGGCCTTGGGATCTTTGAGCTGTCCTTACCCTTCTCCTTGTTTCATTTTGATACGTGTTTTCTAATAACCTGGTTTGTCTCTTCTTGCCTTCAGGCCATCAAACTCCAAACAGTCATGCAATGGAGCCTCCCATGATGGCCCCTTCTGCTGAGAACCCTTAGATAGGCCTCTAAGGGAACTCTGATGGTCATTTTCCCAAAACAGTGTCCCCTGTCAGCAGGAAGCAGTTAAAATTGGTGTTTGTCCTTATTCTTAATCTAATGGCAGTAAGAGTCTTTTTTTTTTTTTTTTTTTTTTTTTTTTAGACGGAGTCTTGCTGTGTGGCCCAGGCTGGAGTGTGCAGTGGCACAATCTCAGCTCACTGCAACCTCCACCTCCTGGGTTCAAGGGATTCTTCCGCCTCAGCCTCCCGAGTAGCTGGGACCACAGGCACGTGTCACCATGCCCGGCTATTTTTTGTATTTTTAGTAGAGACGAGATTTCACTGTGCTGGCCAGGATGGTCTCCATCTCTTGACCTCGTGATCCTCCCACCTTGGCCTCCCAAAGGTACACTCACAACTGAATATTCAGTCCAGTGATAGGTTTTAGAAGGCTTTTTGATTGTTTGTTTTTTGATCTCCCCATAAAATCACTACATTTCCAAATAGGGGTTCCAACCAGACATCCAAGTCTGTTTTCCATTCTTGACATCGTCTTTGTGTCATAGTGCTTACTTCTTAGTTTTTTTTATTTTTTCGTTTGTTTTTGTTTTCTATTTGTTTTTATTTTTCTGGTATTTTGGTTTAAAAACAAATGACTATTGTTCTTATGTGTTTATGGGATAAAACAACAAAAACTACCTTGAAGAAGGCTGCCCATATTTACAATCATTTTTAGGCCCATATTCTAAATAGAAATGAAAATTGAACACATGTCTGGTAGTTCTTGTCCATGGTGGGAGTGAGGATGTGCTTGCAAAGAAAAGACTCAGTTGCTCTTGAGCTGCTGGGCCATGGCAGGCTATGTAGGGTTCGGGAAGCTTCGTTGCTGAAAGCTGGTGCGGGAAACAAGTAGATATTTTTGTGTGAGTTGCCTGGGTGCTGGGAGGCATCTGAATGAATATGAGGTGATGTTCAACCCCATTGTGTTTATATGAATACACATTACCATATCCCGCAAGGAAGCTGATAACAGCACCATGATGCTTTGCTATAAAATCAGTTGAACATTTTCCTGCACATTTTACTCCCTTTAAAATGGCTCAGGAACAGATATAGGAAATGTCATTGCCCCTCTGTAACATTCTCTTTCCCCAGATGAGAACCCATTGGAATACACTGTAGGGGTGTTTCACTGCAAAAAGCTTGGCATAGACAACTGGAGCAAATGAGGGATTTTCCTTTAAAACCAGCAGGTTTGTGGGCTGTGTGTGGTTAGGGTGGGGTGTCATTCGTTTTTTGCTTCTCCCTGTATATGTTAAAGCTTACAGAAGCAGATAAAGAGCAAGGGGATTTAATTATGCATAAGTAGAAGGCAATGACGAATACCTAGGAAGGTAATAAGTTGTGGATGCAGATATATGCATCCTTGTAGATACATTTTATTTGCATAAGAATATAAGTGTTCAGAAACACACTTGTGCAGGACATGTGTAAGACCTTTTGGCAACAGAGGCACATTTCGAGGTTAGCATGGTGTTTGGCAGATACCTTGAGTTAGCTGAATTTGCTTTAAAAAATTAATGAAAACATGTTCCACTTAATTACAACAACAATAACATTGAACTTCTGTAGCAGATGAAAACTGTTTAAATATACCCCTAAAATATTTTTGAAAGTAAAAAACCAAAAAGAAAATTGAAGTTTCAGAGCTATGACTAGAGTTCCATTAGGAATTTAATATCCTCTGGTTCTAAGCAGTCCAAGGGTTGAATCTAGGGATATATTGATGCAACTGGAAAGTAAGGTCATGTGACTGAATGATTGAGGTTCTGGATAACAAATATATTCCTCTTTTGCATACATTCAGTAAAGAAATATCAGTACACATTGTGCTTGCTTAAGAGGAGGAATTCATATAGCCTGGACATTTCTTCATTTTTCATAACCATCCTTAATAACCTGTTCTGGTACTTAATAATAACACCTTTCCTGTCAATAGTTATTACTCAACCTAGATTACTTACATCTCTCCTGTTTTCCTCCCTATTCATTTCCTCTTGATCTGTCTTTGGTAAAATCTGAAGACAGTTAAGTTCTCAATTTTCATGTATAACTGATCATATCTTATCATTGTTTTTCTCATCCCAGGACAGATCCCATGACAAAGAGTTCTGGTCAGTACTTTTTCCAGAGTTGAAGTTATCTTTCACCATAGAAATAAACAAGCAAGGCTCAGTGACATTGGTCACTGAAGAACATTTAGGTGACAGACTTTCAAGTTAAGTAGTAAAAATGGTACCATCTTAGTGACAAGAAAATTTATTAGGGACATTAAATAAGATTTCAATGAATCAGAACTAAGAATGAATTGGATGAAATAGGCAGAAATAAAGGGAAGAATTAGATCAGGAATGTCTTAGTTGCATAAACAGATCATTAAGAAAAGTTTATGGAGAACTGGGGATGGCAACGGAGGAAACAATGGTTAAAAGGCTATATTTGGAGCTAGAGGAGCTGAGAAAACTGTGTGGTTGAAGTTTGCTTGGAGATGGAAGCAAATGGCAATTTCAAACTTTACCTGAGTCTCTGCTCCCTATTCTTTTGTGTTCAACTAACTACAAAGAACAATTCTCTTCTCATATATTTTGAGAAATGGCCCATCTCCCTTCTTCTGTGTAACTCCAATAAGAATCATGAACCACTTCCTCACCAATCTGCCTTTATAACAGCACAGGCCCTCTTTCTCTTCCTCAAACTATTTTTCATTAATGACCATTCTCCATATTCAAGAACCGAATTAAATAATCTCTTTGATTGTCTGGTGCATTTTGTCTTTCACACAAGACACATTTCTTTGAAAAGTTATCAGTTAAAAGTATATAGATTTATTGCTCAGCATTACTCCTATCCAGGAAATAATAATTACGCCCAAGTCCTAAAAGGGGAAGGAGAAAGCAGGAATAGTAATTCCAGATTATTAAAATCTTTGTTTTTTTCTGAAAGAAGTTTCTTCTGAGTCTATCTAACTCAAGAGACAAAACAGTGTTCCAAAGCCAGTTGGATTGCTTAGTTTGGATCCTGACTCACCCCCAATTTGTACATGTTAGATGGATGTAAGTAATATGGAATGAGAGGTGGTTCTCAGCAAGGATGATGTATGTTCAAATTTGAATGCCCTTTCTCCTATAATAAGAATATAAACTACTGTGCCCGATAAAGCTACAGAGATGTTGGCTAGGCTTTAGACTAGGAAGCCCCAAAGAGTTTGTGGGTGGAGGTGAGAGAATTAATCAGCTGGTAGGATGAAGAGCTTCAGGCAACGGAAAACTGCAAATCTGCCACCCCACCAATCTATTTTGTTAAACTTGAGAGGCTTTTGAGAGAGAAGCAGCATCTAGAAGGGGCAAATTTGCTCAGCATATAAATGGATTGTTATTCAAGATGCCCAGATTTTATTCCTGGAGAAGGTTATTTACTATGGCTCTGAAGGACCTTCCTCCCCTAGGCCAGAACTAGCACCATACAAAGTCCAATTCAGAAGTGTCCCAACCTGCCTCAAATTGGTCACCCAGAAAGCCCTGAATGCTGTCAGAATTTACTGGGTGTCTTTGTGTTTTCTTTTTACAGGTCCTTCAGAGTGACCTTGAGGAGAGACCACCAGTCTAGAAAGTGAAATTGATAGGAACTTGAAGGTCATTCATTTTCTGGAGACGGGGATAAACTTAGTTACTCTCACACCACACACAACCACTACTCCAGCTTCAATCCTGAGGTAGGCTTCTTCCTCCAGTAAGATCTCAGTGTATCACTTTGAAATACACCTACATTTCACTGACTTCCAACAATAGAGAGTCTAATTATACTCAGTCAATCTGCATCATCATGTTGTGTTTTATATTACTAATTTTCTGTATTGGATTAATTTTAGAATAGGCAATATGTGTACACACAAGACCACAAAACAAAATGATAAATATGGAAAAATATATACAGCTAAAGTTTCTATTGCTTCCTTGACCTCTCATCCTTGTTCTGCTTCCCAGAGGCAAACTCAGTTGACAAATGTGTTTTAGGCATATATATGACGTGTATGTGTATGTGTGTGTTTGTGTGTGTGTGTGTAAAAAGAAAGAAAGAGATATGTATGTGTGTATATATATGTGTGTGTGTTTAATTATTATAAGAGACATTTGCATTTCTCTTTTAATGAATAATTACATTTTCTAATGGCTATGGCACCTTCCCAAATAGACAGTGGCTAGTGAAATAACTTTCAGGAGATATATATGTGCGTATATGTATATGCGCACATATATATCTCATGAAAGTTATTTCACTGCCTCATATTTATATGTGACATCTCTGAAACATTTTATAAGAAAACACTATATATTATACTGTATTCTCTGCTGTATACTTTGCTTTTTGATTTATTAACCAATATGTATTGAAGCTCTTTTTAATTTCATACATAAAAAGCTATCCCATTATTTTGAATAGCTACAAAAATTCATCAGATGAATGTGCCATAATATGGTTAAGCAGTCCCCAACTGTTGGGCATATGGGTTGTTTCAGATATTTTCAAATACAAAATATCTGTACATGAACTTGTCTTGCTTATGAATCATTCTTGCCTGTGTTCCTGTATATCTGTGGGATAAATACTTTGAGAAGTAATTTCTAAGCCAAAGAGTAAATGCCTTTGTATATACGACGTAATGCTAAATTGCCTTCTCTAAGTGTTATACAATTTTACAACACCCCGGCATTTTTTTTCCCTCATATTTAAATGACACATGGTGGAATCTGCTTTGTTGTCTGAGTATACAAATAGTTAAAATATTTTTGGCATATGAAATTTGCATTTATCTTGTATTGAATAAATACTTTTTCCAATGGTTATGACACCATCTCAAATAGACAGTGGTCACCTTGCGTTTCAGAATTTTCCTTTGTATTACCCTCTCCCCCTCCACAGCATCTAGCCTTGGCTCTGTATGTGAAAAATACTCAAAATAGCATTATTAATAAATCGATTCTACCCCAAGCTTTGATTAGTTATCACCAGCATGTGAATTCATTATACCTGGTTTTCCCTTCTTTCTCAGTTTCCAAATTGTCCTCATTAGATAAGAAACAGAAAGTGGTTCTCACCTACCTCTCTGTGCTATTGATATTTAATGAAGAAAGTTTAAATGGAAAATAAATGTAAACTCAGTTTTATGTGTCAGTAGAATAAAAGAGGATGTATGCAAATGAACTTCTTGACAGTATATAGGCTTACAGCTTCTTTGGATGGAAATTCTTCACTTGTGAAGTGAGTTTTCCCTCAGGGGACGAAAACAAGATTTAATTCCATTTTTTGAAAAAATTAAATAAAATGGTCATATGGTTCTCAAGGGGAGACATACTTCAGATTCTGAAAGGATGATGGGTTATTCTAAGACAAGTAGCTTTTGAATAAATTGGAACTGTCTCTGATGAGATATGAGGGAGGGAGGGAGTTGATGTACTAGTCTAATGAGCAATATTGCTAAAAATCCATTCTAAAGATCAGGGTGTGTTTATGGCAGGTAGTTGAGTAAAATGTTCACTGAGAAGAATATTCCCTCAGTAAATGTTGCTGGTGTTGGTTTATTTTATTTTTTTTTTCAATCCTCAATAACCCCAAGAGACCAGAAAACAGGTTGGGAAGAATAATTATTCATTGTTAATCCTAAATCTACTAAAATACCATTTTTTTCCTTGTTTCATAGTAACCACTGGTTGTTGATTTGACCAAATTAGTGAGTTCCAGTTCTGCTGAAATCTAGGTATTTTTTTTACTCCCAGCTATGTGGTGCAACTTAAAGAATTTATGGAATGTTTAATAAGTGACTAGTCCTGAGATATTTACTGTACAAGTTCAAGCAAAGACAGTTTCTAGATTTAAACACAACAAAGGGATATTGCATACTCATATAAAACAAGTATGACCTCTATAAGGCAATACTCATTAAGTACTCATGTTACTCAACCAGCTTCAAGTCCTTACTTCCTTGTTTCCTTTCTTGATTTACCCAATTACCCAGACAGGATTCATTCAAGTCACACAGCTATGAGTTCATATCCCACCCACTATGCTTACTGTGTAGCCTCCAGCAAATTAATTCACTTCTCTGAGGTGTAATTTGAACATAAATAAGATATTCCTCACAGGTCTATAAAATATATGTACAAATATATTTTGCATGCATTATTTAAGCATAACATATCTAAAGCAGTAAGCACATAGTGGGTATGCTGGAAATTGAAGACTTTAAAATTATCACTTGAAATGCCTGCTACTTTACTGTCTGCAGTTAATCATTTAGGTTTCCATTGTCTCTGATTTCCATGATCTTTCTTTTCCTTGGAATCCCTTCTTTAGCACTCCAGTTAGGCTCATGCACGTGGCCTCTGAGCCTGTGACTTCTCCTCCTTGCTTACTCTGTTGGATATGGCAAGATTTATCTTCCTCAGGTTCTGCTTCGAGAATGGCACTACCCTGGCTCTCATTTCCTGCTGAAAAAGAATGAAGCCACTAAGCATCTAATAGTTACAATTCAGGACCTGACAAATGTGTCTGTCTCAATCTTGCCTCTTCCCCTTCATGTAGCCTTTCCTCAGTCATGCCTAACTTCTTACCACATTACCATTCTGTATGCTTCCTCTATTGGGTCTTCTTCTATAATAAACTCTCTTTATTATCCATGCACCAGAATTCTATCAGACTTCAAATCTACCTCAAATGCAACTTCTAACCATCCCACCTCACTCACATTTCAATTTCTGTAACTTTTTTTATACCCTTCTTAGTTAGAATGGTTAACATATACTTCCTTAGAATTATAGCTAATTGTTATTCTTTATTTCTGCATAATGTTAGATTTCACTGAGAGAAGAGAATGAATTTTTGAGGGGAGTGGGGGACTGGATTGTATTTGTCTCGAGTTGCAATGTGACACAATGACTGAGAGGAAATTCTAGATCAGACTGCCTGTGTTTCTATTCTTGCTTTTGCATTTTATTATTTGTGTTTAACAAGTTTGTTATCTTCAGTTCAGTTTCTTTAACCTAATTAATTTATTAATTCAATAAATAAGTGAATAAATAATGTATTCAAGCAGCTACTGTGTGCTGGGAGTACAATGATGAACAGACTTCAAAAGCCTGTGACTTACGCATTTACACAGGTCCCCGAGTTTAGAAAGCCTTGCACTTGGCTTCATGTTATGCTGTCATTGTCTTGAAATTTTCAATAATGTTTGAACAAAGGGACCAATAGTTTCATTTTTTGCTAGACTCTAGAAATTATGTAGCTGGTCCTGATAGTAAATAAGTATGACCCCTGCTCTTATGAGGAGACTGAATATAAATATGCAAATGAAAAAGTAAGAAAGGAAAATATCAGACAGTGTTAAGTGTTATGAATAGCTAGGTAAGAACTTTAAATTTGGTGGCTAGCCAAAAGTATCTCAAGGTTACATTTAAAGCAGAGATTTGCATGATGAAATTTGCTCTGTAAAATGCTGCAGAAGAATATTCCAAGTAAAAGAAATAAGTGTGAAGACGCTAAGGCAGGGATGAAATTGAAGAGTTTAGGAAACACTCTTCTTGGGAAAGAAAGAGCAAGGTAGAGAATGATCACACCTAAAGACTGGTCATGGCAAGATCCTTAAGGCCAGGATACAAGGGTTTGCATTTCATTCTAAATGTGATAGGAAGCCATTATAGGATTTATAGCGAGGACATTAAATTTTATTTATTTTTTAAAAGATCACTGTTTTCAATTATAGCAAGACAGAAATAGAAGCGAGCATGCCAGTAAGACTACTGCATATGTCTAGACAAGCAATGGTGGTGGATTGAACCAGGACAGCATACAAGCAGCTGGAGGGAAGTGCAAGGGTTTAGGATATATTTAAGAGACAGAGTTGATATGATTGACACATTGCCAATTAGATTGGGGGCCGGGATGGGGTAGGAAAGTGGAGATGGATGGTCTTAATATCCAGAAATTCATAGTTATGACAGAGAGAGAGTGGAGACACACCTGAGACCTGGGGAAAAGAAAGCATGCCTAATCTAGGAAGTGAAGCAATAGGGCTGCTGATAGATTGGATGTGGAGGACCAGAGAAAGAGAGGGTTCCAGGATAATAACTGTATTTTTGGTGGTCATGTCATTTATTAAAATAAAGAAAATGGGCAAAATTAATTTATGGAAAAATACTATGTGTTCTCTCTTATGTATCAATGTGGGAAGATGAGTATCAATGTGGGAAAATGAGTAAAGAGGGAAAATGAGTATCATCACTGTCAAAAAACAGGGATAGCATCACCTATCACATGTGATTAATATGCCTATTAAATCAGATCATGCAGGTAAAGAACTCGGTCGCCTGCTTGCCACCTAGAAATGCTCAAGAAATGTTACTTATTTGCTCTTTCTGAAATGCATAGCCATATGGAATTGCATATTATAAGTCAGAGAACTTCATAGGAGTGAAAGTAGCTCTAGAAGTTCAAAAGGAAAGCTAGAGGAAATAATAGAAAGATTTTTAAATAAGAGAAGAGGCAGCAGGTGGAAATTATCTCGTTCTTTAATATATAATTTTTACTTATTAATACCTTCATCCTTCTATGGTTTCTTGTTAGGAGTCTTTCTCATAATCCAGGAGCTGAAGATACAGTTCACACAATAGTGAAAAATAAACTGGGCACAGTCGTGCACACCTGTATCGCAGCTACTCGAGAAGCTGAGATGGAGAAATTGCTTGAGGCCAGGCGTTCAAGGCTGCGGTGCACTCTGATTATACATGTAAGTAGCCACTTCACTCTAGCCTGGGCAACAGGGTGAGACCCCATCTCTTAAAACAGGTGAAAAATAATGGAAAATATGCAGCAAAAAGAAAGTGCACATTCCATGATATGAGAAAACAAGCTACATAAAAGCACTCCTTCAAATAGTCTATAATTGGACCTGATTCAAATTCCCATTGCTATTCCCATCAGTGAGAAATGGAGCCCATCGGTGAGATCTGGCTTTATTTTAGAAGTCACAATACTCTTATTGTAAACATAACGATTGAATTTAATAGATAACATCTCTGTTTAAAATTTCCTTCTGGCATTTTCCACATGTGGAAAGCTGTTCTAACTTATAGCAAGTCTCTAGGAAAAACTTTTAACGTATGAATATTACTGGTTGGACAGTGTGGCAGGAAACAGTTACTCAGGACTGGAATTGCTGTTGAGCCAATAGACATTTGAGTGACTTTTGATGGATCTTATCGCTTATTTCTTCATCTTAGGATGGGGAAAGTGTACCTTGAAGAATTCTAAATCTTACAAATCATATATCATGGCATATACAAGCATTTGTTTTCTAGCACAGAGATTGCTGACAGTTATATTAAAGGATTTACATTTTTATCTTTAAATATCATCTAAATATTGAAGTGATGACCCTAATCTCAAGTGATAGCCTTGTTTTCTAAATAATAAGTTAACATATTTTGGAGTATAAAGTAATGCAAGAGAACCCTCCTTGGACATGAGAGATCTGGTTCTAGCATTGTCTCCAATTTGCTCCTAAGGCTCTGAATCATTTAGAATCTGTAGAATGGATGTAAAACTATGTGCTTTTACTATTACTTCTGTACCATATGAGAATTTAAAAAAAAATTCAAAGGAAAAGGAAAAAACAGTGGTAGTGAGTGCAATTTGTAAAGACAGACTTGCTGACAGTGGAAAAGATTATTATAAATAGAATTTCTGCTGTCCAGAGACCTTCCCAGGGTCTCCCCAAATTCTTTTTCTGCTGACTATAGTTCTTCTCAAGTATTTTCTGTGCAACACACTCACCAGGGTCCTTTGCATTGTCTCCATTCTATTGCTCTGCATAGGAAACTAAAAATACATATCTCACAGATTTGTGTTACGCTAAATGATCATTTAAATGCTCAGATCAGAACCCCTGGAATTTTCCATCTGCCTTTCATCTGCTGGGCTGGTTCTGAAAGGGCACTGCTGAGAGCCTCCCTGCGGGTTGGCTTTGCCAGTGGGTGTGATTGAAAATCTGTAGCTAACACTCGCAGAAACAGGGTAAGGGGATAGTTAATAAAGGACAAAAATAGAGATCAAAAAGATATAAACACACATCACAGTTTGATCTCAATATCATTTTTTAAATAATACATTTGCACATTTTCAAGATCAGCCTCTATGGGGTTTCTTGCAGGGGACAGAATATTCTTGCAAGTTGCAGGAAAGCTGATCTACTTTTAAAGAAAAGGGTAGAGGTGGCAAATTGCCAATTAGAATGTGGGCAGGGATGGGGTAGGAGAGTGGAGATGGATAATCTTAATGTCCTGAAATTCATACTGATGACAGAGAGCGAAGACACACTCGAGGTCTAGGGAAAAGAAAGCATGCCAAATGTAGGAGGTGAAGCAAATCACACATATGCATTTTGTTTTTGCTCATAGAAAGAACACCCCCTCTCAAACATCAAGATCGTTATACAGAATGTCCAAGGTAAATTAAGGAAAATAATTATTGTAGCTGATGAAGCAGAAACCCTATTAGAGCTAAATGCTACTTCACAGTACTCAGTGGTGGAGGTTCTGAAGTAAGTGCATTTTTCAGCATCTTTAGTGAGTATATTAAATTAAGTTTCTAACCACTTTTCTCCTCCCCTTTATTTTCCTTTCTACCCTCCTCCTCTTTGTGTAGTTTCTCAGGCAGGTGGGATAGGGTTGGAATCTGTAGAATGTGCTGCAAGAAAGGAACAGCTGGAAAAGAAATCTATTCCCTACTTCCTTTCCTCCTAAGATGAAAAGTAAATAAAAACTTGGACAATTAATGGATGAAAGGCTGGGGCTTAAAGTGATGAGAAGTGACCTGTCACCACAGAAAACTGGGCAGAAAAGAGGCTATTGGGAAGCAGAGGGAATTCTTAAGCTTGTTTGACTTGTTTTCTGTTTTTACTCAAGGGGGCTCTTGCAACCTGAAAAAGATTTCCTTTATCCCCTACTTCTCATTTGTTCTGAAAAAACATGTCTGGGATGCAGTATAATTGCTGTTGATTTGGGATGTACATGCTTCTCTGCTTTCTTAGCTTATGAAGCACTGGATTTTTTGGTTGATATTATTTGTTAATGCATTTTTCTGTATTATAGTTGCTGTCTTTTAATCCATAAGTTGGATAATTCTCTAATAAAATTTCAAGTTTGTTGGGATAGGGTATTGAGTTTCATACTGCTAGTATACCCCATGATGCTCCAGCAATAATTGCCATTATTGTATGATAGATGTGCATTAGAAAAGAGAGAAGCAAATTATTTTTTTAAACCACAAATGTTGATTTTTTTGTTCTGTGATCGCCCACCCTTACATCCATAATGAATCTAGGTCAGTAGTCTTTGGAACTGTTTTGACCTCATGATATCCAGCCTCTGTTAATCCAAATGCATAATTTCTGCTCCCACTTCACCCGGGAAAAGACAAGCCTTCCACTCAGGTCCTTCCCATCCCAGATGGATATTCATACTCACCAGCACCTGACATCAGTGCCATATGTTCATTCACTGAACCACTGATATGTGAACAGAAACTCTGTTGTAAGACTTCAGTTTCTTATTTCAGAGTCATTATCAAAGTTTTACACATAGCAGCTACTCAATGTCTTTCTTTGATGGGACAAGGTCTCACTCTGTTGCCCAGGCAGGACAGTGGCATGATCACTACTCACTGTAGTCTCAACTTCTTGGGCTCCAGCAAACCTCCCACCTCAGCTTACCATGTACCAGAGGTCACAAGTGTGCACTAGCACACCCAGCTAATTTTTTTAAAAAATTTTTTGTAGCCACAGAATCTCCCTATATTACTCAGACTGATCTTGTACTCCTGGGCTCAAGTTATTCTCCCCACTCAGTCTCTCAAAGCTCTGGGATTATATGCATGAGTCATCGCACCCAGGCTCAATAAGTTTTTGATACTAATTTTGATAATCACAAAAGGGTTTCAGATTAGATAATTCCACAACAATTGAAATATGTGCTTGCTAATAAGCCTCATCTCCTCCCAACCCCCACAAAAATCTGTTAAAGTGTTTCCATCAGCTGCAGTGAGTGCTTGCTTCTCTTTGGACACTTCGGAGGGATGCAGGATAATTTGTATTCTGCAGGGGGAAAGGCCTGTTCCCTTTTGCCACTTTGTTGTGAGATCATGGAAAACTGTAGGTTCAGCTTCAACCACCATTTAGATCAGATCAGAGTAACCATAGTTCTCCTGAATTTGAATGGCTTCTAACATTGAGGCTTTCTCTGTACCAATCCTGACCCTTCAGTGTGTTTTACATGTTTCCATGTATTCATTTCCTACAACAACCCTATGTGGCCATGTATTCATTTCTTATAACAACCCTATTGTTCTTCCCATTTTGCAGGTGAGAATAATGAAGCACGGAATGTTAGACGTCTAACATGGAATGTTAGATAACAGGATCACAGAGCTGGTGAACAGCTGAGCAGGAGTTCAGCCGGTCAGTTTGGCTCTGGCACTCAGGTCTTTAACCCACACACAGCACTGCTGCTTGTTGATGATTTGTTGCAAGAATCAAAATCAGTATTATATAAATTGCTAGAGTACATTTTATTTCCAAAGATGGTATGAGGAATATTGAGAGTGCTTTAAAAAATGAAGGTGCTCACCAAGCTGGGCCATACTAAGCTGCCACTCCATTTGACTTTACTTGGTTGCTAGCTAAAAATCCCAGATTTTCTCCTCACCATTCACAGAGAGAGACAGTGGCAACCACACATGCCTCATCCAGCCCATTGCCTTCTGAGGACTGGTTGCTGCTATTTGCAAGAGTGACATATTTCTCCCTGTTCTCTGTAGTGAGCCAAGAGAACGGACTCTGAGAAGGCGTTCCAAGTTCTTTGTGCAGTGGTGTTTAAAATGCAAGATCCCTGTCTGAGAGAGAAATGACTTGAAGAGCGTTAATGCAAACCCCCGTTCTGCTCTTCAAGCAGCTGTGAGCCTGGCAGACCCCGTAGGCAGAGAACGGACTTGCATGGGCCATGATGATACATATTCAGCAGTGAAGAAGACTTGATTCTGCACCTTGCTGGTTACAGCTGCCAGATTGTGAGCGATCGATAGAGAACTTTGTTAATGATGTGGAATTCACTTCTGGCATGCTCTGCACAAATACATATGCAATATATTATTAGTGCCCTCAACAACAGGCCTGTCCAGATGTGATTTAATTCAAAGCCTGATTACCTTTTTCTCTTTTCACCCTCATAATTGGAATGTCGTTGATCAGATTATGCTTCTAATAAAAATGGCAAAGCATACAGGATTTTTCTGAAACAATTTATTTGGCAGCAAACATCAGAACATCAGAGAGTGGAGTTGATGGAATGACATTACCAGTGGAAGAGCTGTTACGGTAGCCCTGGGGAGAGCAACTTAGAGAGTCCTAAGAAACACGTTTTTAAGAAACACAGCAGGGGATGAGGAGGAGGAGAAGATCATCTTTGGACATTATTAGAGAAGATGTATTTATATAGATTCCTTTCCAAAAGATGAATCCAATCATCATCCCATAGGCAAATGTGGAATCTTAATGGCAAATGTTGATTTAATATTTGAATCTGGGTCTCACAGTAAAAGACTGAATTGCATTAGAAGAGCTGGACTGGAACTGGATAGACACGGAAACCTAATACCACAGCATATAAATCTGGCAGTACAATTTAAAGCTGAAAAGAAATAGAAAGATAAATGATGTCATAAAAGATTCACAGGGGCGTTTTTAACTGAACTGCTAAATATTTAAAAACAGAATAGCCAAGGCCATTTTGTATTAGAAACCCAAATGAATGGCTCTCTCGATTTATTAAACTTAGTCCACTCAGTGTTTATCAAGCCTGGTCTATCTGAAAGGTACTAGACTAGGCACTGGGATTTTACTCAGGGAGATTACTGATTAGTAGGGGACATAAGGCAACTAGTAAGTTTGGAAAAATACTGTGCTGATGAGGCATCTTAGATTGTCATTCCTGCAAGCCTATTTTAAGGAAGAAGTCTACAGTCTATAGTATAGATTTCTCCTATAGTATAGAAGTGTAGTATAATAGTTGCCTCCTACCAAGTTTCTATACCCAATGGCCCATGGTGTAACCAGGGACAGTCAAAGACATTTATATATTGACCATCAGTAAGAGGTTAATGATTTACTGCTGAGTGACTGTTCCATATTGGATGAGAGAACTAAGCCACCCCATCTGATCGGGTTTTTTAGTTGGAATGCTGGGTTTGAGAAAGAGTATGGAAGCAAGGCAGTGGTAAAAGCACCATGTAAAAAGGAGGGAATTATTTATGAGAAACTTACTCCTTGTGACAAAACAGGGTTCACATCTGGTGGCCCCAGAATGCTACCTTATGGTCCACCATTCTTATATTCATAGAAAACAGATTTTCCCATGGAAATGCATACTGCATTTGGACTATGATGAGAAAATATGAGAAGTGCATGAAATGGTACTAGGCAGAGACATTTTTAATTGTTAAGGAGACTGCAATGGGAAAATCACTTGCTTAAGGCCCCCCACAGAATTTGCTGATGAAAGGGTAGGTTGATATGCTCAAGGCCACTGTTATTAAAAAGGAATAAGAACATATGCAAGAGGATCCTAGAATCACAGCAGGTTTTTTTTAACTGAACATTTACAAACTTTTAAAAACTGGAAGACTTTTAAGAGGTTTGAGGTATTTGTCTAGACTCGACCTGAGCTGAATAAATCTTCGATGACTATGTCAAAGCAAATACCCTTTACTTACCAACTCGAACCGCCACCTCTGGTGACTTCATGTGTCACCCTGTTTTATTGTTCAGGGTGTATCAATATCAAAGGACTTGGAATGTAGTTGAAAGAACTGGCCACTTAAGTAGTGGGTGTACTTTAAGGGACAAGAGGGAGACCCCACCTGTCCCCAGAATAGCACAGTTTCATCTAATATTAGAGAGATTGTCTCTTGCATTAAGGAAAATAGAAATATCTCTGGGAAGGCATGTTTATCTTATTTTTTTTCTATCCATTGGAAATATTTCAGATTTAGTCTATCAGCAACTAGGCAAATAAGTACATGGGAGGGGGCCATATGCAGGACCTGTGCTATATATGGGCAGACCAGGCTGGTAGGGAAGAAAATCAGAGATATTAAGCCAGGGATGTACGTTTGCCCTGGGGCTCTGCTGGCCTGGAATTTTGTGGTAGGAGGAAGTCGCGCAAAGTAGAAGAATGTTAAATACAAGATTCACTCATTTTTTAATTATGCTCAGAGCTACTCATACTATGAATTTTCACAGATGAATTTTTTTTTGTCTTTTTGAGATGGAGTTTCACTCATTGCTCCGGCTGGAGTACAATGGCTCAATCTCAGCTCACCACAACCTCTGCCTCCCGGGTTCAAGTGATTCTCCTTCCTCAGCCTCCCAAATAGCTGGGATTACAGGCATGTATCACCACGCCCAGCTAATTTTGGATTTTTTAGTAGAGATGGGGTTTCTCCATTGTGGTCAGGCTGGTCTTGAATTTCCGACCTCAGGTGATCCTCCCATCTCAGCCTCCCAAAGTGCTGGGATTATAGGCGTGAACCACCACACCCAGCCCACTAATGGATATTTAAAATAAGTATCGTTTTCATTTCTATACTCTACTCTCTCTTCCAATCTTGTTCAGACTTTGAAAACATGCATCTTCATATTTGCTTCCCAACTTTTAAAAATCTGTTGTTAGAAAGAATCTTAGGGCATTAGTTAATATTTGAAGGTGAACTCCTTATGGCTTACTCTATGTTTCTTCCTAGGCACATTTGTAACTACTTGGCCTAACTTTCAAGATAAAGGAATATGCTTCTAATCATGCAAAACTGTCAAAAGAGGGCCTTTGAAAGTGAGGTCATCTTCCTGGGTGTCTCAATTTACCCCATATTGACAGATTACTCTTGCCACGCTTCAGGCAGGGCCACACTGGCTGATATAGTGAACACTTCTGTCTCCTTCTTCCCAGGCTCTGCCTCCCTCACTATGGGAGGCATACAGGCCAGGACTGCAGAACTTGGCCTATACATGAAATTATTCTGTACTTAAATTCATGTATTCCACAAGGCAAAAACTCTGGTCCATTAAAGTGTATTTCATAATAAAACCTCAATCTACAACATTTTAATACAACCTTTAAATGACTAGGTTTATGTTTATTTTGGACTTATGTTTAGATGAATATAAAAAGAAAAAGATGAAGACAAGAGGGAGGAGAGACAAAGTAATGTGTGATTGCTGAACTTAGACTTCAGAAGAAAAATAATCGCTAGGCTCTATCTCAGGATAAAGCCTCAGTTAACTACCTTTTACATCTTTTTCTGATCTTATAATGTCTGAATCAGAGTGATGCATAGAGGTCCTGCAAGGTCTTACATTGGCAAGGAAAAAGAAAGAAAGAAAAAAAGAAAGAAAGAAAGAAAAGAAAAAGAAAGAAAGGAAAGAGAAAGAGAAAAGAAAAAAAGAAAGAAAGAAAAGAAAAAGAAACAAAGAAAGAAAGAAAGGAAAGGAAGGAAGGAAGAAAGAAAAAGAAAAAAAATGATATTTACAAGACTCTCCATGCTGAAACATGGAAGTAGACTGCCACATCAGAGTAATATTTTCAATATCAAATTTTAAAATGGAAAAATGTGATCCTCAATAACCTAGAGAATTTAATTCATCAAATTTCTCATGATCTTATTAAGAAGTGTAGGCAGTGACCCATTGCTTCTCTGGGTTGTATTGACAATAAAAAGGCTCAGTGTCCTTAAAAATATTATAGTTAGCAAAATAATCACTCTGATATCTACAGAGGTTCCTTGAAAGCAACTAATATCTTTGGTCCATATTTTCCATGTCACATTTTTTAAGCATATATATGTATCTTGAAAAGCAACACTGATTGCAATCATTTGTAGTGACCTAATAAAGAGTTACACTTTTCGAAGCTGCTTATGTCTAAGAAATCTTGGTTACTTCTTGTTTATTCCACATTGCTAATTTTCTAAATCTTCACAGTGGTTATGAAAGATCACAAGAATATAAGAGACTAGAGAATACTTGAAACTACCTTTTTATCTCATTATTCTACCACATTACATTATTCCATTATAGAAATACCAACTAGTGGGATGTATTTATGCTTGTTTGTTTTCCACACACAATACTAAGAAAATTATGCATAAACTTGCTTCTGTGCTATTACAGAAAGCATGAGTGATTTTCCCCTCACTGACTTGGACGTTTTGAATGCTGTGAGATAAAGGTCTAAAAAGTGTATCTCTTCCCTAAACCATAAAATTGAAGACACTGAAAGGTTTTGCAATCATGTTATATCTAAGTGACTGACTCTGGAAATACTTCACCAGCTTTACTGGCGGTGCTTAGTCAAGCAGTGGTCAGGGACAGCTCTACCATGTTCTCAGCATTCCTCCCCTTGAAACCAAGAAACCTTAGCAACAGGGAGCATGCAACATTCAAATAGGGTTTTCAAGTCTGACTAGGTCAATGATCAGTGATTTAAGTAATGTGAAGCTTCTGTCAGTAGTGACCCCTTTCTCTAAACCAGAACTTGGCAGACATGCAGGACATCCACACCAATGGATAGTGTCTGGGCATGCAACATCTCTGCAAAACATAATGCAGCTTGAAGAAGCTAAAGCGGAGACATTCACCAAATCTCTTCTGCTAAGTGGGGTTTATTTCTTTTCTTTTCTTTTTTTTTTTTTTGAGATGGAGTCTCTGTCGGCTGAGCTGGAGTGCAATGGCACAATCTCAGCTTACTGCAACCTCTGCCTCTCGGGTTCAAACGATTCTTCTGCCTCATCCTCCCAAGTAGCTAGGACTACAGGTGCACGCCACCATGCCAGGCTAATTATTTTCTTTTTATATTTTTAGTAGAGACGGGATGTCACCATGTTGGCCAGGCTGGTCTCAAACTCCTGATCTCATGATCCGCCTGCCTCAGCCTCCCAAAGTGCTGGGATTACAGGCATGAACCACTGTGCCCGGCGGGTTTATTTCTGTCTAAGAGTTTCCACCTAAGAGACCCAGGGAACCCAGAAGCACAACCCAGAGGGAGAGCAGTATCTGTACTCCTTCTGGGTAGTTCAAGGTGCTGGCCCCAAAGCAGAAACCAATGTACAGGAAGAGAAATCAGGGAATGGGGTGGTTTTACACCCTTACTGCCACTGTTTTACCTAAACAGTTCTTAAAACTGTGGTCATGATGCCTATAGGAACTTACTGATCCATATTTTAAAATAGTCAATTGGACCACATTGTACAACACCAGGGAACACCATTCCCACTATGATCAGAGAGACTAATGCTGCCTAAGGTTATAGAATCCACAAGCCAACACTAGGGCCCTGTTGGCTCTCTCCTCTACTTATTTGAAGAATTCTGGGCTCTCAGTTGTACACCTCCAAAAGGAATCATTTTTTTAAAAACTGTTTACTATCATAAATGTCACAATATTGGGGAACAAAACAGGGTTTTTTTTAGAATAGGAAATATGTAATTTTAAGAAAGACAAGGATAGTGGTGGGCGGGGAGGTGATCATTTAAAGTCCATAAGTAAAAAACAGTTATTGAATGACTGACTTGATCAAAGTTGTCAAGAAATTAGGGAGTAAAAATGCAGCTAGAGGAAAATTATTTATGACCTGAACACGAGGACGTCTTGCTCTCCCTCTGTCCTCCTCTGTGAGATGTCCTTCCCTTGTTCCTTGTATCAAGAAGACATTAAATTTGATAATATTTCCACCTCCCACATTGTCCTGTTTACACTTTTTTTCTCCAAATTCACCTGTGACTCCCATGGAGTCAAGTCAGAAGTTTGCACAAATAAAAAAAATTCTTCAACACACTTCAAAAAATATATAACTTTTTACTTAAATAATGTCCAGTTGATGGTGTTCATATTTGACTCCATATCCTCCTGAGGAACAGGCTTCTGGTGGTATTTGCCAGGAATCAATGCTTTCACAAACAAAATCAGTATATAGTGGAGCATAAGACAAGGGTTGAATCTCAAAAGGGCCTTATCTTTTTCACACATTTCCTCTAATACAGAACTTGGTGGTATTTGCAACTTTTATATCATAAGGGAAACACATTTTTGCCACATAGTATACTAGAAATACCCATGGACTTGGAGTCAAGTGGGAAAAGATCTATATTAAGCTTGGCATTACGACTCTGGAATGCCTTATTCAAACACATGCATTTCTGTGACAACAAAAGATTTGTTTCTGCACAACCCCACTCTGCATTCTTCTTTTCAAAATGAAAATGCCACACACAATGCTTCTGAGAACATAAACTTCACTTTATTCATCAAATGATAAGATAAGACTTTAAAAATAACAGAGAGAAAGAGGGAAAGAAACAAAAAGCTGGGGGCAGGGGGGCATGCTAGGCATGCCGGATGAATCCAAAGACATTGATTCAGTTTTGCCTGCAAACATGAAGAACTGATGGGCATTTTCTAAGGAGTCTAAGCTTTTCTATGAGTTTTTATGTTTCTTAGAAAAGGGATACTCCATACGTTTGCTTTTTGAGGGCAGTAGACATTTTTATAGGAAAGCCTGCATTTGTTCTACTTTTCCAATTTTTCATCGTGCGACATCATGAGCAATGATAGGTTTCAGGGACTTAGTAAAATGTGCTGTTTTCCTCAGCATCTTGGCCTTCCCCGCCTCATGGTGTAGAGCAGCATGGAGTTCAGTGTACACTGTCCTGTATCACACCACCTGCGTGCACAATAAAATCTCCCCACACCCAGGCAGGGCTGGAGGAGGAGGGATTATTCTTTTTTTTCTCATCTGTTTACACAGTTTTTGTTGCATATTTATTCCTGGGATCTTCAAGGCGAGGGTCTGGTGCTCTGTAAATCACTAAGTCACATCCATTCTTATGGAAATCTGGTGATTCTGCTGCATACCTGGTCACTTCTCCCAGCTGTCACTTCCTCTTTTGACAGAGACTAAAACCTCATCAGACAGGGCCCCTCGTTCAAATATGGATAGAATTAAATTACTTTGGTCCAGACAATGTATTTTCATGCTGTGAGTGAATGCAATTCCTTCAACCAGCTTGGTAGCATACATACTGAGATGGTAAAATTCTACAGATAGTTTTGTTGTTTTTTTTTTCTTCTTTATCCTTTTATTTTCTCATCCTGCTGGGGAATGTGGAGGAGGAGAAGGGAGAAGTCAAAGAGAGGGGTAAAGATTTTCATTTGTTTTTATGTATGTAGCAGGTAATTACCTAGCCTACCACTTACACGATTGTCACCCAGAGGACACCGCTAGCTTGCTACAGAGAATACACTACTTAACAAATTTTCTTTGACCTCCAGGCCCATACCTTTTTATGACTAGGTCGATGGTATTTCCTGAGACAGCTGTCACTTTCAAAGGTGACAATCTTTTTTCTCCCTGCAAGAGAAGTTTAGCTACGTGCATATGCTGTGGTTTGCTGTCCCAAAATTCCAAATCCTACAGTATCAACCTGGGCAGGAAGTCACATAGAAACATTTTAGAGGGAAATGTTCCTGTGCCAGGGCACAGTGGTAGAGAACAGGGCTGGGGATGACTGAAACCAGTTGTGTCTTTTGAGTTAGAGTCAGACCTCTCCTCTGAGCAGAAGAGGGAATATCTGCCATAGGTAGTGTGTTAGTCCCTTCTCGAATTGCTATAAAGAAATACCTGAGACTGTATAATTTATAAAGAAAAGAGGATCCATTGGCTCATGGTGCTGAAGGCTGTGCAGGAAGCACAGTGCCGACATTGCTTGGCTTCTGTGGAGATCTCAGGGAGTTTTTACTCATAGTGCAAGGTGAAGCTGGAGCTTGCATGTCACAAGGTGAAAGCAGGAGCAAGAAAGAGAGAGTGCATGGCGTGAGGGGCAGGGGAGGCGGTACACACACTTTGAATTGATCCGATCTTGCCAGAATCACTGTCAGCACCAAGAGAGCAACAAGATATGAGGGATCTGCCACCATGATCCAAAGACCTCCCACTAGGTGCCACCCTCAGTTATTGGGGATTACAAATGAACATGGTATTTGAGTGAGGACAAATATCCTAACTATACCAGGTAGCAACTGGCTGAGAACAGAGAAAAGGTGGTGACAGGTCAGGGATATCTGAAATATCCCTTATCTTGTATAGATCTCTCCCACAGACTGGCTGATGACCCACTGCACATATTTAATGAGTCTTTGCTTTGATTTCAAGACATAGCCATATCATTATGAAGGCAGGGAAAGGGCAGGAAAGATATCACATCATTTTTTTCTTTGGCACTTATCTGTCTGGGAATGAGGCGCCTCCAGGTTGAGAAGGGGCCCAACCATAATAGGAATGGAAATCATGGCAGGCACTATTTCCCCTCCAGTGGCTATCGCAGTGACCTTCATGGTAGATTTCCTGGATGGTAACAACTGTCATTCAAAGACAGGGATGTTCTCAAATATCACGTTATTTTTAAATAACTCACACTTTATTATTGGTTAGTTACTGTCATGTTGACTAGGAGAAACTTTAACCAGTTTTTTGGGATCCACCTCCTATGACCCTCACTTCCTAGGGTTGTGCCAGTTTTTAGCAGATTTTATGACTGAAGAGCAGTTTTTGGTTTAGGGGGGTTTTTGAGTCTTGGATGTTAACCCACAAACGTCACTACTGAAATGTCCCTTGTTCCTGCCTGGGTGGTCCCTCTAATGTCCAGATTTCATCTTATGGGATGGGAGTCTCTGCTATTACTTTACCAACAAGGGCATGGTCTGCCTGGAAGACTACAAATGTCCTTTTTGCTTCAGTCACAGTCATTCTTTCTGTGATGTTTCCTTGTCCTTTCGGGAACTTCTCACCGGGATTCAATCACACCCTTGCTCGGCCCGCTTCCCCCTTCCTCAGTCTATTGTATCTCTTTTTCTTTATGACTCTTTCAAGCAGAAAGTTCCTATCCAAGTCATTAGATTGGAATATTCTGGAGTGGGATTTCATCTTCCTTATTTCAGCAGTTCTTTCTGCTCTCTTCTCTGAACACAGAGGCCTTTGAATGGGAAAGAAAGGGAAAAGGAAAATATAAAGAGGCATAAATAAAATATGAATATCAAAATACAATTTCACTACTCAGGACTCCCTGTATAATATTTCTGCAGCATGGTAACTATACACTGGCCCATGGCCAAGGGGAATGAGTGTGATCAAAAATCTAGCCAGGCCTTATCTTGCCAAGCCATGACGCATCCACCAAGAAGAAGGATCTCTAATCAGTTCATATGAGGTAACTTAGGACTTAGCAGTGGCCTCATTCAATCTACATTGTCATCATCAGGAATTCCTGAAAGCCAAGAGAAACTTTCTATTCCTGGGACCTTAGTCAACACACATCAGCCTTCTGTGGTCTTTGATCCAGTCTCTCCTCTAACTGAGCATAGATATCATGTATAAAAGAATGTGATTTTTATTTGCCTTGTTCTGGCCTGGAATTTTGATTTTAGGAGAGCTCTATTTGTGGAAAAGCGTTTTGGTGTTTCAAGAAAAGAGAAGGTCATGAGAATAGGCACAGACCACATTTTCTGTTAAGAAATGCTTTTTTATCCAGTGAAACAACAAACTATAACCTGGGCTTGGAAAAGGAATGTTCTCAAAAAATGACAATGACAGCTCCAGCTTTAATTCACTTCTCTGACTCTGACAATAAAGTGACAAATGAAATCAGTGACTATCTTGGAAATAGCTATTGCTTTGGTGGTTAAAGAATACAGCCCTACACACCAACAGAAACATATATCATTGGAGAAAATGGTTCCCCTTTACCAATTTTTCATTTATGTACTGAACTTAGTATTTATATATGAAACACTTGTTTTAAGGACTCTAGCAAATGCAAGTGTCTCTAAAAAGTAGAGAAGTTACTGCCATAAAGTAGCAACATACTTTATAGAGGCCACATTTATACAGTGGAGAGTGATAGGAACAGGGAAACCTGGAGAGGCGTGCTAGGTCTAGAGGCATTCAAAGCATCATGTTAAACATAGTTTTGGCCAATATTAAGAGTACATTTGGGCCACCTCTCTACAATACCTGCTTCAGAGGATAAGTTAGGAGAAGGAAAAAACATGACTGTGCACATTCACTGTTATCAGACACCTTACAATCTACAATGTCTTCTCATTTTATAAATTGGTAAGTTAAGGCTCTGAGAGATTATGTGACATTTCTCAGCTGGCATTCTTTTAGTGGGGCAAAGCAAGGAGTCAATCACTAAATAAATGTGCTTTTAACAAAAAAAAGTATCATTTTACACTGTCATACTGCCTGCTATAGAGACCTTATCATCTTACTGAAGAGTGGAGGAGTATATCTATGAAAAGATGGACCACTTGGGTGAGTTGTAGTGAGAAGACCAGAGGTAGACAAGCTGCTTAAACTTAGGGTGGCTAAGAAAGGTGCTACTTTTTTCAGAGATTGGGAGGTGGTCAAGAGCACTTGCATAATTGCATGAACAAATGCTGAAATGGCCACAAATGTAGGTACTAGTGCTGAAAGCTTGTGTTTGGAGAGAAAAGAGGTGAGGTGGTTAAACAAGGTGTATTGGGTAAAAGGAAGAAAGAACAATGTGTGATCTTTATTGGAAAATATACTTTAAAAATCATTGTTATTTCCAATCTATGAATAAAACCATAATTTGCTTCATCACTTCCAGCTTTAAAACTATGACTGTGATTTTATCCAAAAACATTTCAATAGGTAAACTTTCCATAACTGTGTAAAACAAAGCAGTTGTTTTCTGCTGAATATGAATGCTTAATTCTAGTTTATGTCAATGGGAAGAGAAGTGGAGATAGAAGAAAGTGCAAAAGTGCAAGGGATTCTGATTTTGAAAAGCATTTGCCAGTGCTTCATGGAATCTTATGGAAGAAATTAATTCAAATTGGCTTGGATATGAGCCTTGTCATATGCGTCAAAGACTCTCAGAAGAGTCCAAACCAATAATGATAAACAAGACTGTGTCTTGCTGGGAGGAGGTGGTTATTACCGTGCCAAAGGCTACATTTTCAAAACAGCAGTAATCAGTTAATTGCTCTAGTGTGTACCACACCGTGGGGAACCCTTTCAGGGTTAGTTAGACTGCACAGAATTTGACAACTTGAAGGTTTAGAAGACAGGAAGATAATGTTTTCTTTTTGTTGTTGTTGTTGTTTTTATTTTATTTTCTTAAGATTCGCTAATACTTATCTGACTTTGAAAATAGCCACAAGCCCACTAGAGATAGCAAAGAGTAACCTGATCATCACCACCTGAGATCATGGAATATGGAGCTCTTGCAATCGAATGAGTTTAGGTTTAATGCACTAGCCCTAGGCAAAATAAAGTAGTAAATTGTTGGGAAATTTTCTCCAGTGTTCCTATGCCTTTTCCTTCTCACTAAAATAGTTTCTATTTGTTGAGTATTAATAGAATACACTGCACTTTTTCTACTAATTTAATCTGGACTATCCCTATAAGGAAGGTACTATTATTATTACCATTTTACAAATAAGACAACTGAGGGTAAACGTCTTCCCAATCTCATAGCAGATTTCTTACATACCAGAAACAAGAAGTAAATCCAGAAAGAATAAATCTAGAACTCAAGTACCTAATTTCTGTAAAACACTAATTGTCAAAACAACCCACTTGACTTTTCCTATATATATAACGGCTTTATTCTCTCCCACAATAAAAAATGTAAAAAGTTAATTCTAAAAGGGACAGATATGACTTAATGTGCATGCCACTATAGTAACTTAGTATGAATATGACCTCTCTCAAAATTGGCATTTCAAATAAAGATTAGAGTCTTACGTTAAATAAGTGAAGTTACATTTACTAGTGAAACTTGAAGTATCACAAGCAATTTGTGTATGAAGGGTGTGGATGAAGGTATAGTGCTTTGAGATGGCAAGGTATTCATAATAGGGGCCACTCCAAGGGGCAACATGCAGTCGTATTACCCGTGTACGGTGCCCATGGAGGTGGGCAGTATGGCGGCTCTGTTCACAATGCCTTTAAAATCACGACACACAAGCTTTGACTAAGCCCTGCAGCTATGATTCTAAGACAATTGTTTCCTGCTATCTTACTACTGTTTACCATATGGGACACACACACACACACAAAAATTGAAAATACTTCAGATGTACCTAGAATATGAGTAAAACCACAGGAGCAAATAAAATAATGTGTTTTTCACCCCTGTAGGATCAGATAGTTTCAAGAATTTTATTTTTTAAAGTAAATACAGTAAAATTGGCTTTTTTTGTGGTGTACAGTTCTGAGTGTTAACACAGATAGGTTTAGGTTGCCACCACCACAATCAGAATACATAACAGTTTTAGTGACCTCAAAAATCTCCCTTGTATTGATGTGTTGTCTATTACTCTAATTTTGTCTTTGGATAAATGGATTAATACATTTATATGGCCCCCTGGAGACTGGCTTCTCTCATTCAGCATAATTCCTTTGAGATGTATTGATGCTATTGCATATAGTTTGTTTCTTTTCATTAGTATTAGTATTATTAGTATTTAAGTATAGAGATGTACCACAGTTTTTTTTTTTTTTTCCATTCATTTTTTGAAAACTATTTGGGTTGTTTCCAGTTTGGAGCTATTATGTAGAGGTCTGCTATAAATATTCATCTACAGGCTTTTGTATGAACATAAGTTTTCACCCAGGGTAAATGCCTAGGATTGAAATCACAATGGCATATGATAAGTGTATATTCAACTTAATGAGGAACTGCCAAACAGTTTTCCAGAATGGTTGTGCCATTTGAATCCCATCAGGAATGTATGAGAGTTTCAGGTGTTTCATATCCTACTAGCAATTGGTACCATCACAGTTTTTTGTTTATAATCGTCCTAATAGATTTGTAATAATATCTTAACCATGGTTTTAATTTTCATTACTCTGATGACTAATGATATTGAACATCTCTTCATGTCATATTTGCCTTCTGTATATCTTCTTTGGAAAATTTATTCAAGTATTTTGACTATTTTTAATGAGTCATTTTCTTAATATTGGTATTTGATAATTGTTATGTTATTAATAATTTTATACATTTTTTTCTCCAGTACACGAAGTTTAGGAAAGTATGTGAATAATTTTTTACATAGTCTGGAACACAGTCCTAGTTCCCTGATCCGAGATCCTCAGTCTCTCTTACTCCGAAGAATAGTGGAAGGGGACTCTGGAAACGTGGTGAATCTACCTTTCAATTAAATATCTCTTTAAATATTTGATAGCAATCACTAGTGAAACTACCTAGTGATTGTGTTTCAGATATATGCTTTCTCTCTATCTGTAATTTGTCTTTTTATTCTTCTAGCAATGCCTTTCACAGAGAATAAATTTTTAAAAATTTCGATAAGGTATAAGTTATTATTTTTTCTTGTGTCATTGTGTTTGTTGTCATGTCTGAGAACTCACTGCCTAACCCAAAGCCACAAAGACTTTCTTCTGTTTTTTTTCTAGAAATTTTATAGTTTCATGTTTTATATTTAGATTTATGATTCATAATAAGGGATGAGGTTTATATTGAAACAGGCTTGTCTATTTACTTATTTATTTACTTAAGAAGATCCTGTTTTCTCAACACTATTTTTCAGAAGATGATCCTTTATTCATTGAATTAACTTTCATCTTTGTCAAAACCAATTTGCTATACTGTTGATTTATTCCTGGACTGTATTCTGTTTCATTGATTTATGTGACTTTGCCTTCATCAATATCACACTCTTTTGATTTTGTAGCTTCATAGTGGTTGGTAAAATCAAGTTGTATGAATTCACCATCTTTGTTCTTTTTTTCAAAATTGTTTTGGCAGTTAAAGGTCTTTTCCCTTTCCATATACCATACAGAGTCAATTTGTACTTTTAAAAGTTATTTTTTTCCAAGATTTTATGTGAAATCGCATTAAATCTAGAGACCGATTTGAAAAGAATTAACTTCTAAACTATATCAAGTCTTCCAATCCATTAACATGATATGTATCTCCATTTACTTAGGTCTGCTTTGATGTCTTTAATTAGTGTTTATAATGGTCAGGATACAAATCCTGTACCTGTTATATATATATATATACACATATATATATATATATTTATTTATTTATATATATATATTTCTACCTAAAGAATATATATATATATTTTTCTATGTAAAGAATATATGTGTGTATATATATATTTATATATATGTATTTTTTTCCTTTAAAGCTATTGTAAATGGTGTTATTTCTAAGTTGGATTTTCAATGTGCTTTTTAGTAGATCCAATAAAATTTTCTATAAAGACAATAGTATAATTTATAAATAGTTAATATTTTTTCTTTGCTCTCTGTATGTCTTATAGATTTGTTTTTCTTGCCTTATTGCACTGACTAGAACATTCAGTATGATGTATAGGAGCTGTAGAGCAAACTTTTTTATCTGATTCCAGATCTTCAGAGGAAAGCATTCAGTTTTTTTATCATTTAAATGTTGCCAGCTGTAGTTTTTCTGTGAACGCTCTTTATCATGTTGAGGACATTCCCTTCGATTGCTAATTTCTAAGTTTTCTTACTTATCATTTATGTAAGTTGTTTTCTCAGATGAGTTTTCTACATAGATTCATATGTGTATTTGGTTTTTCTTCTCTATTCTGGAAATATAGTAGATAACATAGATTGATTTTCAAGGATGGAACTAGCCTCACATTTTCAGGATTAGTCTCATGTGGTGATGGTGTATTATTCTTTCAAATATTGCTGGGTTGATTTACTAGTATTTTGTATCTATGTTTATAGTCTATAGTTTTGTCATTGGTTTTTGGTGAGTTCTTTCAGGAGGATGTATGGTTTGTGTTTGGTCTTGGCGTCAAGATAATCTAGTCTCATAAAATGATTTGGGAAGTGTTTCTTCCTATTATCTGAAAGAAATTGTGTAGACATTTGATTAATTTCTCTTTAAATATTTGGTAGCAATCACTAGTGAAACTACCCAGATCTGGAGACTTCTTTTTTTCCAAAAGATTTTAATAATAAATGTAATTTTTATTGATTTTTTTTTGTTTTTGTTTTGGAGAGGCAAGGTCTCATATTGACCTATATTGACTTAGTTGTATAACCAGGAGGAGAGAGTGGGGGCATCCTGAAGATGCTCCCAGTTCCCGGATCTGAGGTCCTTGGCCTCTCATACCTAGAAGAAGTAAGACAGGCCCTGGAGGCACGGTGAGCTTACCGCTGGAATAAACATCATGGACTCAAAGAGTTTTGCAGAAAAGCGATTTACTGGGTGGAGAGAGAGGAAAGAGAGAGAGAGAGCTCCCATGCTGTGGTGAGAGGGGAATCCTGAGAAGGATATCTGTATAGATAAGGAGCCAAGGAGTTTTAACCCTGGAGTTATTCCCTCCCCATTCATGTTCTTGCCCAGTGAAAGGAGTTCTTTCAAACTTCCTTTGGAGTGATTGATTTTTGACTCTGATACAGCATTGGCTGCTTGGTCCACAACAAAGCCCCCTCCTCCCAGAGATTTCCATGGGCTTTTGGACAAAGAAGCCCACCTGGTTTCCTCTACCTAGCAGGTGGGGTGGAAACTCAGAACTCTGCATTCCTGGGTGGGTGCTTGGATGGAGGCATGGCACTGGGAAACTCCTGCCTTTGAAACCATGCCCCTCGTGGACCCAGGAAGAGAATTTTTTTTTTCTTAACACAGTCCCTCAGTTGGTCTCAAACTCCTGGGCTCAAATGAACCTCTCATCTCAGTCTTGCAAAATGCTGAGATTACAGGTGTGAGCCACTGCACCTGGATGAATTTAATTTTTAATAAATATGCTTGTATATATTATATTTATCCTTGTGTGAATTTTGGTAATATGACTATTATAAAATTGGTATATTTTATTTAGGTTGTCATATTTATTTAGCATAGAGCTGTTTGCAGTTTTCTCTTATTTTAATATTTGTTTAGTTGGTAGTGATATCTCTATTTGTTCTTGATTCTTATGATTTTTTTTTCTTTTTAAAAGTGTTGAACAAGGTTAAATTCTTATCAATTTTATTGATCTTCTTTTAAAAACTGACCTTTGTAGGCCAGGCACTGTGGCTCACACCTGTAATCCAAGTACTTTGGGATTCTGAGGTGGGTGGATCACGAGGTCAGGAGATCAAGACCATCCTGGCTAACATGATACAACCCTGACTCTACTAAAAATATAAAAAATTAGCTGGGTGTGGTGGCATGTGCCTGTAGTCCCAGCTATTTGGGAGGCTGAGTTAAGAATTGTTTGAACTTGGGAGGTGGAGGTTGCAGTGAGCCAAGATTGTGCCACTGTACTCCAGCCTGAGTAACAGAGCAAAACTCCATCTTAAAAAAAAAAAAAAGAAAAAAGAAAAGAAATTCACCTTTGTTTATTTTTCAATTTCATTTATTTGGGCTCTTTATTATTTCCTTTGTTCTACTGGCTTAGGTTTACTTTGCTCTTTATTTTGCTCTTTTTAAAAAACTGTTTCCTTGGGTAGAAGCTTAAATTTTTTATTTGAAACATTTCTTCTACTCTAATATAATAAGTTAATGTTATAAATTTTGTTTTAAACATTGTTTGGCTCAATCTCGCAAATGTTGAAATGTTCAATCAGTTCAAAATATTTTTTTTTAATTTCCCCTGAGACTTCTTTTTTGAAAAACACAAATTATTTAGAATTGTTTTGTTTTGTTTCCAAGTGTTTGGAGATTTTTAAATTTTCTTTTAATTATCAATGTCTACTTTAATTTCATTGTAATCAGAAAACACATTGTATTATTCAGTTATTTTAATTTTATTCAAGTTTGTTTTATGAAATCAGGAATATTGTTTATTTTGATGAATGTTCTATGAACACTTGACAAGAATATGCATTATGCTGCTGTTGGGTAGTGAGTTCTGTAAATGTCAATTGTATCTCATTTATTAATAGTGTTATTTAGTTATTCTACATCTTTCCTGAATTTTTGTCTAGTAGTTTTGACAATTGTTGAAAGAGGGATATTAAATTCTCAAATATAAGTGGGAATTACTCTAATTTGACTTTCAGTTCTATCAATATTTTGAAACTCATTGTTTGGTGCATACACATTTTGGATTGCTGAATTTTGGGTAAATTTACTCTTTTATCTTTAGGTAACATTGTTCTTTATTTCTGGCAATTTCCTTTGCCCTGAAGTCTACTCTGTCTTATATTAATATTCTTTTCATTACCCAATTCTTTTGATTAGAGTTTGCATGGTGTGATACTGTGTAGTAAGAAAAACATGTCTGACTTTTGATCCTGGTTCCTGACACAGAGCTCATAAATTCCTTAGAATTTCCTGAGTGACAAAAGCATCTTTTATTCTGATAAGGTGGCTCTTAAGGGGTTCCTGGGTAGCCTGAGGATGGGGATTGGTTGCCAGGGGAACTACCCATACGATTAGAAGATTAAAATTTTCAGCCCCACCCTTCAATCTCTTGGGGAGGGGAGAAGCGCTAAAGGTTGATTTGTTTGCTAATGGCCTAGGATGTAATCAGTCACACCTGATTACATGTAACGAAGCCTCCATAAAATCTCAAAAGGACAAAGTTCAGAGAACTTCAGGATTACTGAACACATGGAGGTGCCTAGATGCTTTTGCACTGGGAGATGGCATGGAAGATTTACCGTCCTTTTCACATACCTTGCCCTGTGCATCTCTATCATCTGGCTGTTCATCTGGATCTTTTATAATATCCTTTACAAACAATCAGTTAATGTAAGTGTTTCTCTGATTACTGTGAACTGTCTGGAGTCATGGGAACCCTGTTTTTCAGCCACTCAATCATAACTAGAGGTGACAACCTACTACCTGTGATTGGCATCTGAAGTGGAAGACAGTCTTGTGGGACTAAGCTCTCCACCTGTGGGATTTCATGCTATCTCCAGGAAAACAATATCAGAATTGAACTGAGTTATAAGACACCACTGTCTTCTGGAGAGATAGTTGTTAGTGGGGGAAAGCTCCACATATTTTGGTGCCCAGAGGTGAAGTATTCTGTCTTGAGAGTAGGAATAGAAACAAAACAAAACAAAACAGTATTTTTTTTCCCCTATTGCAAACACATGGTGTATTTTAATTTCTATATTTTTACTTTTAACATATAATTTTATTTGAAGTAAGTTTAACATAGGCAGTATATACTCGAGTCTTACAAAAATCTATTGTAGTAATCTCTGTTTTTTAATTTACATACTAAGTCATTTGCATTCATATTATTGATTTCTTTGGATTTAGGTCTACCATTTTATTATTTGCTTACTGTTCATTCTCCTTTTTATAATTGTCTTCTTTCTTCTTTTATGACATTTTGAATAATTTGAATATATTTAGTATTCATTTTAAATGAGTTTACTAAGTATTTGTTAACATTGATTTGTATATATTAGTAGTTTCTCAATATTACAATATGTATATTTAACATTTTAGAGCCTACTTAGAATTAATATTTTAACACATCAAATTAAATGTAGTAAATTTACCACTTGAAATTAAATGCAGTAAACTTACCTCTGTCTATATTCTTTTACCCTTCCTCTTTCATGTTGTAGGGTTGTCATTTCTATTTCATCCATGTACACTGAAACTTATTCACAGATGCTTGGTGTGGTGGCTCTCATTTGTAATTTCAGCGCTTTGAGAGGTCAAGGCAGGAGGATTGCTTGAGCTCAGGAGTTTGAGAGCAGCCTGGGCAACATAGTGAGACTCATTTCTACAACAAATACAATAATTAGCCAGGCCTAGTGGCATGCACATGTAGTGCCAGCTACTCTGGAGACTGAGGTGGGAGGATCCCTTGAACCCAGAAGGTCAAGGCTACAGTGAGCCATGATCACACCACTGCACTCCAGCCTGGGTGACTAAGCAAAACTCTGACTCAAAGAAACAAACAGACAAACAAACAAAAACAACAATAAAAAAGAAACTTCCTCGAGTAACATTACATATTTTTTCTTTAATTAGTTTTTAAAATGTAAGAGGTAGAAAATACACTAATATATTTATCCTGATAGTTATTATTCATTCTTTTTTTTCCCTAAAGTTCCAAGTTTTCCTCTAGATCATTTCCTACAATGTGAAAAGCCTTTAACATATTCTTAGACCATATCTGCTGAAAATTAATTTTCTTTGTTTTCTTTCATCTAAAAGTATTTTTATTTCACCTTCATTTCTAAAGAATATTTTTTTTTCCTGGAGATAGAAATACTGGTGGCTAATTCTTTTATATGAACACTTTATAAGTTTTATTCTGCTTTCCTATGGTATCTATGGTTTCTGATGAGAAATCCACAGTTATTTGATTCATTGCTTGTTTATATGAAAGTGTTACTTTCCTCTTGTTGCCTTCATGATTTTTTTTTTTTTTGTCTTTAGTTTTCAGAAATTTGCTTATCATATGCCTGGGCATGGATTTCTTTGAATTTACCTTCTTTGGAGTTTGATGAACATTTTGAATATGCTTTCTTTCTTCATCAAATTTGAAAAGTTGTCTGTCATTTTTTTCTTCAAATGCCCTTATTCTAGATTATCTTTCACTTTTCCTACTGGAACTTCAATGAATGCCAAACTTTTTTATATTATCTAACAGGTCATGAGGTTCCATCACTTTTTAGAAATTTTCTCTGTTGTTTAGATTGGATAATTTTTATTCCTCTGTCTTCAAGTTCATTGACTCTCCTCTGTCATTCCCATATGGATTTTTTTGAAATTATATTATTTAGTTCTAAAATTTTCATTTATTTCTTCTTTAGATCATCTCTATCTGTACTGAGTGTATTGGTTCTGACTGTCTTTACTTCCTAGAGCATGGTTATAATAGCTGCTCCTAAGTCTTCTAATTGTCCCTACATCTGTGTCATTGCTGGATTGGTATCTGTCAATTATCTTTTCTCCTGTGATTTGAGATTTTCCTCATTCTTTTTTATGCTGCATAATTTTGAATTTCTTACTAAATGTTTTGACAATTGTGTTAGGATAGCCTGGGTCTTGCTTAAATCCTAAAATCAACATTGTTGTCATTTTAATTTGATTTAATTTGTTTTAGCTTGCATTTGGCCATGTTACATTTGGGATGTAAGTTCTGATCTGCCTTTTGTGGGCTTGGTTTTATTGTTCATTCAATATTGTTGAACATTTTCACTGTTATTCTGATCAGATCCATGTGTGCACAAACCAGTGGCTAGCCTGAGACCTGAGGGGAGAGCTACTCTGTACCTCGTTCTCAAAGCCTGATATTTATTATTTATAGTCAAATTCCTGCTATACTGTTGGCTTTGAAGATGGAGTAGGGCCCATTACTTGACTGGCCGTGGTGGCTCATGCTTGTAATCCCAGCACTTTGGGAGGCTGAAGCAGGTGAATCACTTGATGTCAGGAGTTGGAGACCAGCCTGGGCAACATGGAAAAACCTTGTCTCTACTAAAAATACAAAAATTAGCCAGGCATAGTGGCAGGTGCCTGTAATCCCAGTTACTTGGGAGGTTGAGGCAGGAGAATCTCTTGAACCCAGAAAGCAGAGGTTGCAGTGAGCTGAGATTGTGCCACTGCACTCCAGCCTGGGCAATACAGTGAGACTCTGTCTCAAAAATAAATAAAAATAAAAATAAAAAAAGGTAGAAGAGGGATCAGAAGCCAAGGATTTAGGTGGTGTCTAAAAGCTGGCAAATACAAGAAAACAGATTATGTTCTAAAGCTTTTAGGAGGAAATCAACCCTGTTAATACCTTGACTTCAGCTCAGTGAAACTGGATTTGGACTTCTGGCCTTCAGAACTGCTTTTGGAAGTGAAGCACACGCAAGTGTAATTGTGGGAACAAGAAGCTGAAGATAAATAGAAATGAAGAACAACAGACATAAGTGGGTGGAATAACAAATATGAAGCAATATGTCAGATTATAGAATAAATAGAGAAGCACTGAAGTCACCCAGCAAAATGTTAGGACCTTGGGTGAAGAAGAAACAAAGAGCATATCTATATCCCAAATATTGACTAAATAAGGTAGACTGGAAGATGTCCAGCTCAAATGGCAAAAGCTTCAAAAGGGCAAAAAATTTTATAGAAAGAACAAGTAGTTATTTAGAAGATACTCTAAAATGCAGTATAAAAGCTGCAGACCCAAATTCCAGTCCCAAATTCCCAGCCCCAGAAGCACACAGAAATGCACTCTAGCGGTAAATGAGAAACATGTTTTAGTTACATCACCTTGGGTGAGATATGGTGAGGTCAGATTTCAGATTAAGAGAGATCAGATAGAGTTTTAAAGTTGTTTTTATACTCAAAGTTCCCTGCAGAAAGTGCATCCGTATGATACAGGGTCATATGAGGAAGCCCTTGGGTTGGTCATAAGACAGAAAAAGAGTGGGGAAAACTATGGACAAGCTCCTTTAATATGGTATCCATGGGAAGGAACAGGCAAAGCAGGGTAAGCACGTTTAGGATCGGCTAATTCCAATAATTTCAGCAGCCTTTGGGGCATAAAAACTGTCTCTGGCTACCTGGTACCTGGCCCTGGGATGATTAGGGCTGTGTTTGAGTCAGAGCCTGACACGAGAGGTGGTTGAGGTTTGGAATCAATGGGCTGAGCAAAGGCAGAAACAGATTGGCTTCTAGTCAAGGATCAAAACTTGATTAAGACAGCATTAAAACAAAACAACTACATTGCAAAACTGTGTTACTTTCTATGCTCTAAATATATCATTTTAAAAAAATCTATCAAACCTTGTTATAATAACTTAAGAGCCATTAAAAATGCTACTGAAGTATATTTTCTAAGAAAGAGAGCTTTTTATTTTGAATTCTCAGATTATAATATTTTAATAGTAGGTATGTTTTTCTTCACTATTCATAAAATGAGAGAAATGTCACTTTTCTTTATCTTTTGAATGCAATCATGTCCAGCTCAGAGACCTCTCTCAGGAGCACACTTTTGGGAGAGACTTCCCTCTGGGTGTAACATGACAAACACTGAGCTTCATTGTAAGACTCATTGTTCTAATCCTCATGGTCCACTAGAAAACAGAGGCATCCTTCTCTTTCACTGCAGCTCCCAACGTCATGATGACTATGCTCAGTGTCCAGGCATCTATTTCCAGACCCTGCTATGACTGGATAATTGTTCTATCTCGCATGAGCAATATGGCCAGTCACAGAACCCACCACCCCTCTGTTTTTCCATGTGCTTAGAACTCAACTCTCTCCAAGGCTGGGAGCAGTATCTCTCCCTAGAAACATCAGCCCACATCTCTCTAAAGACAATCCAACAATATGATTTCAATCACACATACAAATCAATGCCATTTTGAAGGTTTTTACATTTGCATTTACAACTTTTTTTTTATTCTTATAATTCAGAAATACAAAAAGACCTGAATTGCCCTCTGGGATAAAGGAACTCTAAACATAATAAGGCTTGGATGGAGTACCCGGGAGAAGGAAGGGAAAATGTGTACTTCTTTATGCATTTCAGGAAGAAGAGATATTTTTTTATTAATTTTAAAATAAGTACACAGCAACAAAAAGAATGGAATAATTTCGTTAAAGAAAATATTACAGTGAGTTGATAACTCATTCCTTCAGCATGCACATTGACATGGGGTTGTAAAATTTATCTAAGATTTACAAAAGTTATTACATGTATGCAGTTTGGTCTTGGTGAGGGCAGGCAGGAAAACCCAATGTGCTTCAGGACAATGTACTGTTAATGCAGTAATAAAACATTTAAAAAATAAACAAAATAAACAAAAAGTTAATTTTTTCCAAAACAATAGAGGAACACTTAGCGTTCTCAACTATTATTTAGTGAGTCTTTACAGTTGGGACCAAATAAAAACAACTAAATAATTTAGTATAGATCATAATTAAACTGTATACTAATTTTTTCATGAGTCAGTTTGCTTTCATGTTTTCTTCAACGTCCCTGAAGAAACTAATGTAGGGGTAGATAAGAATCATGTATAACCAGCACTTCTACCAAAATTCAAAAATAAAGGTACTAATAATTTTCTAAGTACAGTTGGCTTTTGAACAACATGTGTTTGAACTGCAAATGTCCACTCATATATGGATTTTATTCTGCCTCTGCTACCTCTGAGAGAACAAGGCTAACTCCTCCCCTTCCTCCTCTTCTTCGCCCCCCTCAAAATGAAAAAATGAAGAGGGAAAAGATCTTTATGATGATCCACTTCCACTTAATGAAGAGTATATTTTTTTCTTCTTTATGATTTTTAGTGATATTTTCATTTTGTATTTTATTGTAAGAATACTATACATACATAAAAATACAAAATATGTGTTAATCAACTATTCATGTTATTGGTAAGACTTCTAAGATTTACAAAAAGTCTCAGAATTGTCAGAAACTGAGATTATAACCCTTGCTTTCTTGGTGTTTTTCCATTTGCTTAGTAAATTTTTCATTCGTCTCTTTATTTTGAACCTATGGGTATCTTTGACATGTTATTGGTCTCTTGAGGACAGCACAAAAATGGAGCTAGACTCTGTATCCAGCTTGTAATTCTGTATCTTGTAAGTGGGGCATTTGGTCCATTTACATTTAATATTAATATCGTCATGTGTGAATTTGATCCTGTCTTCATGATGTTAGCTGATTATTTTGCAAACCTGTTTATATTGTTGCCTCATAGTGTCACTGGTCTGTGTACTTCAGGGTGCTTTTGTAGTGGTTGTAAATATCCTTTCCATATTTAGTGCTTCTTTCAGGAGCGCTTGCAAGCCAGGCCTGGTAGTGACGAGTTTCCTCCGCATTTGCTTGTCTAAAAGGATCTTATTTCTCCTTCACTTATAAAGCTTAGTTTGGACAGATATGAAATTTTGGCTTGTAATTTTTTTGCTTTAAAATATTGAACATTGGCCTCCCATCTCTTCTGGCTTATAGGATTTCCTCTGAAAGGTCCACCATTAGTCGATGGTGTTTCCTTTGTAGGTCACCTAGCCTTTTTCTGTGACTTCCCTTAACAATTTTTCTTTCATTTTGACCCTGGAGAATCTGATTTTTATGTGTCTTGGGGTTGATCTTCTATGGATTATATTACTGGGGTTCTCTGCCTTTCCTGAATTTGAATGTTGGTCTGTCTAGCTAGACTGCAGAAGTTCTCCTGGATGATATCCTGAAGTACATTTTACAATTTGGATCCATTCTCCCTGTCTCTTTCAGGGACCCTAGTCAGTCGTAGGTTCAGTCTTTTTACATAATCCTGTATATCTCAGAGGTTTTGTTCATTCCTTTTTATTTTGTTTTCTCTATTCTAATCTAGCTATCTTGTTTCAGAAATATAGTCTTCAAACTCCAAGATTCTTTCTTCCCCTTGATCTATTTGGTTATTGATACTGGTGATTGCAAGTGAAGTTCTCATGTTCTGTTTTTCAGCTCTATCAGGTCATATATGTTCCTCTCTAAAATGGCTATTCCGGTTATCAGCTCCTATAATGTTTTATCACAATTCCTAGCTTCTTTGCATTGGGTTACAACATGCCTCTTAGCTCAGTGAAGTACATTATACCCACCTTCTGAAGTCTACTTCTATCAATCCATCCATCTCAGCCTCAGCCCAGTTCTGTGTCCTTGCTGGAGAGGTGTTACAATCATTTAGGGGAAAAGAGGCACCCTGGCTTTTTGAGTTTTCGGCATTTCTATATTAATTCTTTCTCATTTTAATCAGTTTATCTACCTTCAATCTTTGAGGTTGCTGAGCTTTGAATGGAGTTTTATGGGGTCTTTTTGCTGATGTTGTTGTTGCTTTCAGTTTGTTGTTGTTCTTGTTGTTTCAGTCAGTCTCCTCTTCCATAGGGCTGCTGCAGTTTGCTGGAGGTTCACTCCAGACCCTAGTCATCTCAGACTCTCCCATACCTGGAGGTATCACTAATGAAAGCTACAAAACAGAAAATATGGCAGCCTGCTCCTTCCTCTAGGAGCTCCATCTCAGAAGAGCACTGGCCTGATGCCAGTCCCAAGGCTCCTGTAGGTGTCTGGAGACTCCTCTTAGAAATTCTCACCTAGTCAGGAAGAAAAGGATCAGGGACTTGCTTAAAGAAGCAGTCCGGCCAGGTGCAGTGGCTTACACCTGTAATCTCAGCACAGCCATTTAGGAGGCCAAAGTGAGGATCATCTGAGGTCAGGAGTTCGAGACCAGCCTGGCCAGCATGATGAAATCCCACCTCTACTAAAAATACAAAAATTAGCTGGGCTTCGTGGCACATGCCTGTAACCCCAGCTACTCAGAAGGCTGAGGCAAGAGAATCACTTGAATCTGGGAGGTGGAGGTTGCAGTGAGGTGAGATTGCACCACTAAACTCCAGCCTTGGTGACAGAGTGAGACTCTGTCTCAAAAGAGCAACAAAAGAAGCAGTCTCGCTGACCCTTGGTAGAGCAGGTGTGCTGCGCTGGGGGAACTTTCTTCATTCAGGCTACTTGAACATTCCAAAGCCAGCAAGCTGAACTGCAAATACGGTGCCTGCCCCAACTGCCTTCAGTGGCTTTATCCCAGGAAAAGATCAGAGTTCTCTCCCTAACACCCTGGGCTGGAGTTGCTGAACTTCCCATTGGGAAGTTCTCCCTCCTGGTGAGGAGAAATGGATTGGGGTCCCACTTAAAGAAGCAGTCTTGCCACGAGCTGCCACACCAACTGTGCTGTGCCATGGGAAATTCCTTCCAGTAGGGGCTGCCCAGAATCCCAAAATAGCTAACTTGAGCCGCAGAGATGGCAGCTGACCCTCCCCTAGAGAACTCATCTAAGGCAATCTCCAGTCTGCTGACACTAGATGGCTGGAATTCCAAGCCATTGGATCTTTAACTTGTGAGGTACCAGAGGTGCCATGGAAATGGGGCCCACAGAATGACACCACTTGGCTCCCTGGCTTCAGCCCCCTTCCAAGGGTAAAGCACAGAGGATCTCCAGAATTCCCAGGGCCGGAGTATGCAAAAAATTCCTGGGTCTCCATGCATGGCTGCACGGCTCCCAAGAATCCACACAGCTCTATGCTTCGGACTCAAGGTCCTGGTATCATGGGCTCACTAGGGGATCTCCTGATCCATGGGTTGCAAAGGTCTGTGGGAAAAGCATGGTTTCCTGAGCAAGGTTGCACAATCACTCATCATCTCCCTTGGCTGGGGGCAGGGTCTCCCCAACACTTTAGTTTTTATATGTATTTTCAAAACTCTTTTTAGAGCCCTGAGAAGTTAGAAAAGCATCATGTCACTAGATCAGACAAAAATATTTATATAGAAATTGAGCAATTATCTATTTAGCTCAGAACCATAGAAACTGACATTCCCTGAAGAATGGATTGTGGTTAGAATTCTGGAAGAGTAAGAGCTGGTAAATATCTATCCTTTGTTAACAAAGATTTAATTGTTTTATTTGTTTTAACAATATGCCTAGGATTGAATAAGGAGGGTGTACAAAAGCATCTTTGGGGCATTTTGGTGTCTGAAGATGGTAAGGAATGCAGTGCATGTGGATAACAGAGTTCAATTGTTACATCAAATAATCTGGAAACATTCAGATCAACTCAGTCACTATTTGAGGACAAGAACAATGAGCTGGGAACCATGTGGAAGAATTGTGCCTGCTGAAGTTCTGTTCACAGAAAGAGTTTTTTACATTAATAACAAGGGGTTTCACCATCAAATCTTCGAGCTGGAAGACTGGTTTTCTGAGTGCATTTTTAAAGAATACCCATTGGAGATATTTGCTACACAATGTACAATAATTTGACAGTCTTTGAAGCAGCCAACAGCAGAGAAGGATCAGAAAGATACAAACTTTTAAGACATTGCTCATTCTAGCTTACTTTGAACTTTAAAGCCTCTTTTTCAGTGATAACAGGGTCTACAATGGACTATCAAACTTGGAAATCACAGCTTGAAATGCCCATCCAGATGAAGTCATGCAGAAAATGAAACAAATCTGGCAGAACAAGACTGTGGTCAGAGAAACAAGACAATGTCAAAGGAAAGGGCAACAAGTAGATAATCAGAACTGATTTTTTTTCTTTCCTCCAACTCCTTCTTGCTCCCATGACCCAGTTTCTTTCTCAAATATAGGAATCCTAAGAGTGTATGGAAATGAGGCACATGCAGACCAGAGTTGAAATATGCAGACAATTCCATGAAGACTCTGATGGCTAGGTAACCTTGATTTAGCTGCACATCCACATGAGAAGGTGAAGGAGACAATTCTGGGATAATCAAGATCTAGGAAGTATGTATCTGCCATCTATAAGTCAGAGCTTCATAATCAAGCCAAGTGATAATGAAAGAGGTCATGGTCCTCCTAACTGATTCAGAACATCTATGTATGTCTCTCTTTTCACCTAGATTATACATTTATTGAGATAAGGAGTTGTGTCAGAGCTCTTAATGTTACCCCCAGTACGTTGTACTCATGGAGCATTTGATATATGAATTTTTTTTTAGTAACTGTTTATGCCTCTATGAGTATGTGTGTGTGTGAGTGTGTGTGTTGTTGTTATTTGCTAATAAGCATTTAACATTAGATAATAATTTTTTTCCAATTAACTGGTAGTTATGGAGTTTTAAGGTTTTTTTTTTTTTCCCTAGGCCACTGAAAACTTTCCAACCAAAGAAATATTTCCTCATCTTGCCCTATCTAGCTACATTTTGAATACTTTCTTGGCAAAAATCATTAAGAATGACTCATTTCTCTAATTCTTCTTTTCCAGGGCACTGTTGATTTGTTGCAACTGTTCTGGTGGTAAGTGCTTTTATGTGCTTGAGAGAAGTGGAGTGGAAACTAATTTTTCTATGACCCATAATTTTATAATTTGTATTTTTAAGAAATAATCCATTTTCAAAGTCACTCTCCCTTAAGTCTTCATTTTTTTGTTATAACTTAGTTGCTGTATTAGATTTGTCTTAAAATTAAATGAAAAGCAGAAGAGAAAAAAATAGTAAAATCTCAGAAATAAACATAGAGCTTTTTAAAATGTTACAGCTGGGGACAAACTTGTTTGATGTCTGGTGACATAATCTTAGCGAGGTTGAAATACTTGTTTAACATAATATGGTTTTCTGCTAATAGTTACAACAGAATTGAAAATTCCTAATTGTCCAATCTATTTTCTAGTAACTGATAGTGGCTAGTTCTTACCATGAAGTAAACAGAAAATATATATATAAATTTTATATATATATATAAATTATATATATATATTTATATATATATAAAATTTATATATATATAAATTATATATATATTTATATATATATAAATAAATAATATATTCATATTTATTTATTTATATATATATTTATATATATGTAAATTTTATATATATAAAATATATATATATATATATATTTTAGGTACTAGAAAAACAAACTCCACTGTGGATTGTTTCATATGTGCACGTTATTTTATTATAGAATACAATTATACAAAAAATGTATACAATACAATTTCATACTGTTTTTTATATACATTATCTCTTTTGTGTCTTTTTTCTCATGAAATTTATACCTTTTTATTATTCCCAGATTATGCTTCATGAATATAAAATGGTTAATAAGTGATGAATCTGAGATTTAATTTTTGTTTTTAGGGTTTTTTTTCTAGGAATCATGCACAAAGACCCAGATTTCGCCAGTTTTCTGGTGGAACAACATCTGTTAACTTTTATTCATGTCCTTAAATGGCCTGTGTCCACATTCTTTCTCCTCTGGAGGTAGAGATTAGTTCTCTGCAGACTCTGCAGCCAGACTGTGCATCTAGAATTATTTAAATGAATGCATGAGGTGGCATCAACCCTTGATTTCATTCCAAACTGTAACTTACCTTCACTTACATTGACCTTATCCTAATTAGTCTATTTTTCTAAGTGAATTTAGTACTGTGTTAAATTTGTACAAATAGTTGGCCAATTTTTTTTGTTTGTAAGAACCAAATATGTAAACCAACAGAAAAATAGGTAAAAACGTATAGAATTATATTTCTTGGATTTCTAGGAATCCAAACTTATTTTTATCACAATCCAAACTCTAGTAACTAATTTAGTCTTGCAAGAGTGAAAATTCTGCTGGACATGGTGGCTCATGCCTGTAATCCCAACACTTTGGGAGGCTGAGGCAGGCAGATTACAAGTCAGGAGATGGAAACCATCCTGGCTAACAGTGAAACCCCATCTCTACTAAAAATACAAAAATTAGCTGGGTGTGGCGGCATGCACCTGTAGTCCCAGCTACTCTGGAGGAGGAGACAGTAGAATCGCTTCAACCCGGGAGGCGGGGGTTGCAGTGAGCCGAGATGGTACCACTGCACACCAGCCTGGGTGAACTCTGTTTCAAAAAAAGAAAAAAAAAGTGAAAATTCACTTGCTCCTATGGGAAGACATTAATCTATTCATGAGGGACCCGGTTCTTTGAGCTAAACACCTTCCTTTGGACCACAACCCCCAACACTGCTGCACTGGCCATTAAACTTCAACATGAGTTTTAATGGGGCCAAACCACATCCAAACCATAGCAAATGTCATCCTCCCTAATATGATAGAATTCTTAATTCTTAGGAGCCACTCAAAGTGTATCTGGGTAACATTAAATGCTTATGCATTAAAAATTGTAATACAATCAGATGAAATTCGGTCTTGACTGTTCCCAATTTTACTCTTTTAAGGTCAGAATTCATGTTGTCAGAAAGTACACTATTGGGGTCCCCCTGGTTTGAAAACATTGGTTAAAATATTATTGTTTCCTCTAAATAGTTACTGTGTACACTAAATATTTAGTGTACTCAAATATTATTTCCTATAAATAGCTATATTTAAATATTATTTCTTCTAGATAGTTATTGAGTCATACACTATGAGAGAAGTAGGGAGTCTAAAAGACTTTCTTCACAGGCCTATCTGTTCACAAAGTGGTAGTAATTACTTCCCTTAAGGACATTAAGATCTTTCAAAGAAAGCAGAGACACATATAAGCAATTACTGCATATTGCAGTTAGTGACATATAATGCAGCAGGGACCTCAAAGGAACTCAAAGAATAGACACACAATCCAATAAGGGAGGAAAACTGCAGAAAAATTTCTGGAAAAGAAGACCCATGCTCAGAAGCACGGGGGACTGTTGGTCATTCTAGTAGAGGGATCATTGTGGACAAAGTACAAAGGACATAGACAAACCCTGAGAAAATAAAAGGTATTTCAGTGAGTCAGGAGTACAACATGCAAGGAGGAAAGTGGTGCAAATTAGGTGGGACTAGAAATGGGGAAGATCTGACCTAAATAGAGATAAAGAATAGAATTGGAGGCTGGATGTGGTGGCTCGTGTCTATAATCCCAGCTCTCTGGGAGGCTGAGGCAGGTGGATCACCTGAGGTTGGGAGTTCGAAACCAGCCTGACCAACGTGGAGAAACCCCATCTCTACTGAAAATACAAAATTAGCAGGGTGTCATGGCACATGCCTGTAATCCCAGCTACTCGGGAGGCTGAGACAGGAGAATTGCTTGAATCCAGAGGGCAGAGGTTGCCATGAGCCGAGATTGTGTCACCGCACTCTCGCCTGGGCAACAAGAGCGAAACTATGTCTCAAAAAAAAAAGAAAAACAGAATATAATTGGAATTGGAGATATTCAGAAGTGGGAAGTGAGAGGACTTTCTGATTCATTGGATATTAGTGGCAAGGCAGGAAGCTAGGGTGAGCATTATGTTTCTGACTCAGCTAGAGGATAATTTGCTGTGCCCTTGACTAGGAGTGGGAATGTGGTAGCAAGGAAAAGCAGATCATTTCAGAATATAAAAGTGTGCAAGGCTTAGTGTTACTTGAATTGCCTCAAAATATTCCCAAGACAAGCAAAAGGAAAGCATGTATACATATGTTTTTATGTCCCACAAAAAACACTTTCAGAGTTTCATCCAAAATATGACCTTAAAGTGTGTGAATGTGAATGCAGACACTTAAGAGTCATTCACATGGAATTATTCTACCATTGCATTGAAAGGTAAAATATTGGCATCTTTGTCTTAATAAGAGACATCTTTCTAAACACAAGTCTACCCTTTCAGAAATACAGGTAAAGCCCTTGTGTGACTCCCAGGCACAACAGAAATCAGATATGTTGTTGACAGGACACCAGCATAAGTACAACCTCACCGACGCACAGAGTTTGTTGCTTTTTACACTGCTTCTTTGGAATCTAACGTCTGCTTCTCATTTCTACTAAGAGGCCATCTGGTCCTTGAGGCTTTTCTGATCAACCCAGTTGAACAAGATAGTCTCCATCCTCTGAAGCCCACAACTACTATGTGCCATTCTAAAACCTTGATCATGGATTTCTTTGTTTTGTAGCTGCTTTTTGTTTTTCACTTGTATATGTCTTGCCTCTCTGGTAGCCTGCTTGCTCTTATAATCTAGTTATAATTTCTATACAGAACTCATTGGATCTTTATATCTGGCCATATAATAGATATACAATTAGACAGAGGACTTGCTAAATTATTTTTTTAATGGTGCTTTTTTGGGGGCACTTATACTGGGAAATGTCATCAGTACTTCTTATAGCTTCTTTAAAAGGTAACAGTTTTAATGAAAATATCAATCAATCTTCATGGCTGCTAAAGGCCATTGCTACTGTGTCTTAATAAATTTAAATGATCAGATGTTCTTTAAGAAAATCTTCCTAATAGAAAAAGCCTAGTTATTTCAATAAAAATAATAGACAACGTTCTGGCATAAGGAATAGAATTAAGAACCTAATTATAGTTCAACTATGCGGTAGTAGGCTACCTAATTTATAGAATTGATGTGTTT
>PVKP010017600.1:0-45778 GCA_004027715.1 Plecturocebus donacophilus | reverse complement strand
AAAAAAAAAAAAAAAAAAAAGACTCAAAGATTTCTTGATTTCAAATAAAAACAGGAACTAAATTACATTGCTACATTAAGAACATTGGAAAATAGTTATATTCACACTAAAACAATAATGCAATTAAAATTATTTATTAAAATAATACCTTAATACAGAACCTCTTTCACTAATGTCTCTCAAGTTTTTTGCTCTAATGGCAAAATAATCCGTTTCTGCTTATCTCGTGAACATGCTGTGTGAACTGTATGTGAAACATAAAATTGGTTTGTTAACTTCAAAACAAATATTCCATACTCAATCATGAGATGTTTGTTGAATTAAAGAGGAAATAGATTAATTAATTCTCTGATTAAGGAGGTGGAAGTCAGTATTATTTCAGAGTAGCTTTTCTGGGCCTTGCAAGTATGTTGACATTGATATTTGTTGCATATCTTGTACTCTGGGAAGTCCTAAAGAAATGAAGGTTTCTTTTGCAAAGGAACAGAGAACTCGCCCTAAACCCATTTTTTTTTCTTTAAATAGGAAGATAAGAACTCATTCTAACAAGATCTAAAGTGCCCATAGTCCCAGGAGACATGCAAACCAATTACCCCTACCTCCAGACCCTGACCCTATTCCCAGCCAACGGAGGCTGTTAGGCCTTTCTTAGCTGATACAACCACAAGGTTATTCTGTTCAGAAGCTGCTAGCATATCCCACTCTGTTAAGTACCCTGTGTACTCCTCTCTGCGGACAGTCACCTCAAAAGGCCAAATACCTACTCCATGCACGAAATACAAAGCCACTTTATTGTTCTTTCCTCATAGCAGCTCAGAAATAAACTGCACATATGGGAACTGAATTTTGATTAGGTAACTAATCAGGTTTTCAATGTTAAAGGGAAAATTCGAAACACTTTTATGTTTCCCTGGAGAATCAAAAAAGTAAATGCAATGCCCTAATCTTTCCATAAATATTTCATCATCTAGCCTACAGTTTAGGTGATATTTTATTACCACAACAAAATTAGGGTAGAACTAGAATACCAAATGAAAACTACTTATTTTTAAATTTCAGGGAGTAAAAAAAGAAAGAACAGGACTAGGCTATACACAAGAATAAATAAAAAGAGATTTATCTTTGTTTACTGGATATATGCTACACTAATTCATTTTGACCTAACAAATTAATTGGGAATAAGTTTTGTACTCTGTGAATAAGCAATATGACATAGACAAAGACTCAGTAGGTGAAAAACTTTGGATTAAATATACATTCAGACTCCTCTTTCCTACTCAAATTTCCCAACATCAAAAATAAGCTCAACTTTCAAGGCCTAGATCCGAATCTTATCTTTTCCAAAAAGGCTTTCCTGATTTACCTCCTTTGCAACAGAAAGTTGCATCTCTCCCATCTCTAAACCTATCTACACTCCTCATCTAACACATTTTAAGTTAGTTGTATCCATACCTAACCTGTCAGGTCTTCCCCACTAGATTACAAATTTATCTGCAGACAGGTATCACATCTGATTCACATCTCTATCTATTTACTGAATCAAATATAATTCCTTTATATGGAACATGAGTATTCTCTAATTTCTTTCTAAAATAATATAAAATTTAGATGACTCATATGTTTTCGTTAAACTGTTCTTACAATGAAAGTGAAACAATATAAAGCGATTTAGAAATGTCTTATTTTTCTTTTTTTCAGCATCAGGTTCATTTCTGATGCTTTCATTTTTAAATGAGTTTACATGTACTCATAATTAATTATAAATATCACTCAAAAGAAGGTTAAAATTCAAAAACCAATAGCTGCTTTGCAAGAAACATTAACATTCTTATAGAAGACAACCTTTTGGAATAGCCATAAAACTATGAAACTATACCAACAGTACAGTTTCTATAGATTCTGGGGCTGTCTGGGAGAAAAAGATAATTTACCTTCTTTTCTTTATTTTTTTTTTTTAGAGACAGAGTCTTGCTGTGGTGCCCAGACTGAAACACAGTGTTGTGGTTATAGCTTACTGTAACCTTAAACTCCAGAGCTCAGTGATTATCTCGCCTCAGCCTCCTGAGTAGCTGGGACTACAAGAAGCGTGCCACCATGCCCAACTAATTATTTTTATTTTCTGTAGAGACAGGGTCTGACTATTGCCCAGCTAGTCTCAAATCCTAGGCCCAAGCTATCCTTCTGCCTTGGCCTCCCAAAGTGCTGGGATTATAGATATTAGCCACTGCATCCAGCCAATTTACATTCCAAATTGAAAGCTGCCTAGAGTCCATTTTAATGTCAATAAAAAAGATAGTTCAAATTATTTCATTTATGGAAAAATCACAAACTAATGTACTTATCAAAATATCATCAATTTAAGGCTTAAAGTATAGTAAAAAGTAGACTTCTATCTACCTTTCATTTGTGAAGAACTGGAATAATATCTTCTCTTTTTAAAGGTCAATTTCTTATTAATGACTTAAATTATAAAGTAAGTCAATTTGATCTAAATCAAATTTGTTCTACTGGAAAATTTAATAATATTAATATTGATGTTTGTTTTCATATCATAAGTTGTATGCTGTTGTAATAACACAATAAGTCTCCACGTTTGCCTATTCAAATCCACAAGTTGTAAAACAAAAGCATCAAAAGACAAATTCAAAGTTTCCTTCAGGTTGGATACTCTCTTTATCACCAAAAGATGAAGAAGAGGTTCTTCAAAAGGATTCAGGCAAAAATGATGACTTAATCTCCATCTCAAACTAGAGTTTACCTTCATCCTTTATTTAAGAAACAGTTTTGCAGCATAAACAGAAACATGACCCACAGGTAGAGACAACTCTAAATCTTAATCTTATTAATTTCACCAGAAGTGTATCATACATTGAAAACATTACACTAAGTGAAAAAAAAAAGTCAATAAATGACAAGTACTGTATTTCCACTTATATGGCATACCTAGAGAAGTCAGATTCACTGATATACAAAGCAGAATGGTGGCTGCCAAGGGCTAGGTGGGAGGATAGGGAATTGTTTAATAGGTACAGAGTTTCAGTTTTGCAAGATAAAAAGAGTTCTAGAGATTGGATGCATAGCAATGTGAATGTACTTAACAATGTTGAACTGTACACTTAAAAATAGTTAAGATGGTAAATTTTATGTTACGTGTATTTTACAATTCAATTATTTTTTAGGATAAAATTAAGAGTGTATCATGGCCAAAATGTCCTAATGGTCCCTATGCTCGACAGAGTCAGCAAGTTATAAAGCTAAAAGTGTGATGTTTGAATGCACAAAAAATGTATCGCTCTGTAGAAGAACACAACTAGATATCTCCATGCTTACAGTCTGAGAAAGTCAACAACAGGTTTCCTTTCCAAATGCAGTTTCAAGAGAATGCTTCTGCCTGCATCTTATTTGTCACACTATCTTGTATTTTCTAAATTTGCTCACATAACAATCATTTATTCATTCAACACTCATTAACCATCATTGCATGTAAGTACTGTATTCATAGCACTTTATTACGAGATATGCGTTAGTCTTGTTATTAAAAAAAAAAAAATTGTCACAGGATACTACAACCTCTGCAAACAGAAAAGTACCCTCCAAATTGGTCACCAGAAGCCCTCCGCAGTATGCGTAAGTGACAATGACTCATCAGTAGGAAGAAAAGAATGACAGACTTCTTTACCCTGTGACACTCCCCAGTGAAAAATTATAATGGAAAAACTCCTGCGGACCCTGAATTTCCTGTTGCACCATCAAGTGGGGCAGAGAGCACAAAAGGAACAAGGCCTAAGGAAAGCAGGAATAAGCCAGGGTTAGCAAGAGAATAAAGTACCAAAGCCATCAGTTAAAGCACGTAGAGCACAAAGAGGTCCTAGGGAAGAATGCTTCTGCCAACAGGGTTGTCACACAATTTATCATACTGTTTTGCAAACACTGTTCTAAACGAAGACAGGAAGACAGGTGACTGTGCTTTCTGTGCTCTAGGAAAACAGCAGTTTCTGAAGATGGGGACTAGGTATATACTGACATAAGATTAAGTTGGCATCCTATGTGATCTAAACGACTGGCAACCTAAAATTGTTCACTCAGCCACTCTTTATTTTTAGCCTTCCTATCAGCCACAAAATTACTTTGAAACCAAAGGTCAAGAATAATTAGAAGATAACAGATAATACATGCAATCAATTTCAGAAAGAAAAATGGCAACACCGAAAACATATTTTCATAGTTCACACAATTACAGTCCGTCTGCATGTTACAGCAAGCTTTTCATAGTCAAACTTTCAATTACCAAATAACCTAACTAAACTTAGATATTTACAAGCAAGTTACTATAGTAACAGTTTTGCTTTTTGTTTGTTTGTTTGAGACAGAGTCTCACTGTGTTACCAGGCTGAAGTGCAGTGGCGTGATCTTGGCTCACTGCAATCTCTGCCTCTCAGGTTCAAGAGATTCTTTGGTCTTAGCCTCCCCAGTAGCTGGGACTATAGGTGCATGTCACCATGCCCAGCTAATTTTTTTTATTTTTAGTAGAGACAAGGTTTCACCAAGTTGGCCAGGACTGTCTCAATCTCTTGACCTCATGATGTGCCCACCTCGGCCTCTCAAAGTGCTGGGATTACAGGCGTGAGCCACTGTGCCCAGCCTAGTAACAGCTTTTCTAAGAGGGCAAGAAGAATCAACAGTTTCCATGAACAGAGTTTTTGCACTTACACTATAAAATATTTTAAATACTGCAATATCTCAAAATACACTAACTATAATTCAGTATTTTCTTATTGATTCTGGAGATAATCTAGGAATATAAATGAGTATCAATTCTCACTGTTCAATAAACACACAATTGTCAAATAATTTCTTAATGAACAGATATGGAAAAATGGAATTTATTTCCAGATATTAAAAATAAATGAAGTCTATATCCAATGTGGTATTTGGGACTGTATCCTCAAACAGAAAAAAATATATATTAATTAAAAAAAATAAAACGGGTTAAATCCAAATAAATCTGTAGTTAGCTCACAGTACAGTCAGTTCTGCTACAATATTTTAAAATGCAAATTTGTTCCAGTGAATGGATATATTAGGAAACAACTTAAGTGTAACAAAAATTTCTCATTTGCTGATGCACAATTTCATTCTTCAGAAGCATTAGTTGAATATGGAAAACTGTGCCCTGCTGAACCAAGCCATGCTGGATACCATGTGCACGTATATTCCTCAAACATCTACCAGCTACTTCAGTTCACCAAGTGTGTGAGAAGCAACTCCCATCTATAGCTGTTATAACTCTCCATCAAATTTCTGATCACCCTCCTTTCTTCACTTCCCAATAACTCACAAACTGCAACTCTTCTGATATCCACTTTCATAAGCAAGGACTTTTTCAGATAGTTTTCAAGGTAAAGGGCCATATTTTAGTATGTAAGTATTTCTTAACCATTCAATACATGTAAAACTATGCTGCAATTGTGTGTGTGTGTGTGGTTGTTTTTTTTTGAAACAGTCTCATTCTGTCACCAGGCTGGAGTACAGTGGCACGATCTAGGCTCACTGCAACCTCTGCCTCCCAGGTTCAAGCAATTCTCCTGCCTCAGCCTCCTGAATAGCTGGGATTACAGGTATGTGCCACCAGACCCAGATGATCTTTGTATTTTTAGTAGAGATGGGGTTTCATCATGTTGGCCATGCTGGTCTCGAACCCCTGACCTCAGGTGATCCTCCCTCCTTGGACTCCCAAAGTGCTGGGCTTACAGGCATGAGCCACCAAGTCATCTGTCGCATTATAGCAGAACAGACTATTCCAGTGCCAATTTCTAATTTTGACAAATGTGCTATGGTTACGTAAGAAGAAAACAAAAAAAAAACCTAGGTGAATACTATATAACAACTACCTGTATTACCTTTGTAACTTTTCTGTATACATATTCCAGTCAGAAGTTTAAAGCAATAAGTATATAAAGTACATAAGCATATAAGGCCAAGGCTTCAGCATGGGATTCTGTATTAATAATAATTGCTAACACTAACCTAACACTTACTTGGTACCAAGCATTGTCCTCAGTAGTTGATATACATTAACTCATTAATCATTCTCACAACACTATGAAGTAAGTGCTATGAGCATATCCATTTTACAAGTGAGAAGACTACGGTGCAGATAAGAAACCCAAGATCACAAATCTAGGCAACTAGATAGTCAATGCTCTTACTCCTATGCTACACTATTTCAACAGTCTTTTTAAGCAAATTGCAGTCTTTTTAAGCAAATTGTATTCAACACTCTGGAAATATTTTTAAGTAGAAAAAGGGGAAAACTGAAAAATCTAAATAATCTTTATGAAATATGCTACAGTTGCCAAAAAATGCCCCATTGCCAAAATGTTTCTTTTAACAGAAAATCTGTTATCTCAAATTGTGGAAGATAAAAAAGATTGTAAGAAATGTCACCTTTGGACTTTAAAACAGCCAACCAGAATATAAAATGTAAACATTTTATAACAGTTACAAACCCAGAATAGGTGGCTATAAAAAGATGCATCACCTATGACAGCAAACGTAATTTCAAAGCTTTACAAAACTTGCTCACATTTCATCAATGTCAAATACATATGATTTAAGACCGACAATATAAAACATAAAAACAGCACATAATTTAGAAGTTTCCCAGCTTTCATAATCATAAAATTTGTTTGAATCAAAATTGGTTAATCAAATGTTGGTTAAATGCCAAGGCAAAAGTTCTGCCAGTGGGATCTCACAACAGAGCAGGCAGTAGGTCAACTTGGCATAACTTTTTATTGCTTTGCAAAATTTTATACAGCTTCAACTCTACAATCTCAAATTCTATCTACCCTTCTATGTACTTAATTGTGGTTCCTAAGTCACTCATTCATTCAAAAAATACTTCCTGAGCTACTGCTTTTTACTTGGCACTGTTCTTAGTACTGCAGCAATATTCCAGGCAATATTCTAATTGCAGGAGATAAAGACGGAAAAAAATACACAAAATCTCTGCCCAATGGAGCTGATATTTCAGAAGAGGAAACAGACAATAAATAAGATAAACAAGTAAAACACAAATTAATTAGATTACTATCTAACAAATGCTAAGAAGAAAATAAAGCAGAGAAGGAAGATGTAAAATGAGAGTAGAATTTTAAATAGGAAGGCCAAGAAGATCAGATAAAATAGAGAAGACAAATAACCATGTAACATTAGGAGTAAGTGCTATGCAGAGAAACAGAGTAGAGGCAAAAAGGGCAAAAGTGGAGGGCAAAGTGAAGCTTATATGAAAAATGTGGTCAGGGAAGACCTTTTTGAAGAGGTACGTTGAGTAGAGATTCTGAATGAAGTAAGAGACCCTGTGACACGATGACACGGGAGAAGGGCACACCAGGGCATACTAAATTAAAAAGACCCAGGGCAAGAGCAGGCTTGGCAAGGTCAAGGAACAGCCAGAAGCCTGTGTGGCAGGAGTGGAGAGAGCAGGGCTTCTCCGCAATCCTCCGAACAGCTGGCTGAAGACTGCACAGCGAGACAGGCCTTTGGGGAGCCATACACTTAAGAGTCCAGTGACTTCTTTCAATTCAAGTCACTAATTGACTTGAAATCAATTCAAGAGATTATTAAAAAGTCATTATTACTTGCAAAATATAAGTGGAATAGTCAAAGAAAACAGCAGATTGAAACAGGCTGAGCCACTGAGCAATGTATGCTCTTGTAGAAAAATAAGGCACACAACATGGAAAGTTAACAGCCGTCCAAGGCAGTCAGGGATGTCCAGGTCATTTGATTAGTTTTTAGCATTGCTACTGAGGAGGGGGAAAAAGCAGAATGAGCTGCAATTACTTATTTAGGGCATGTGTAACTCTTCTTTCTTCCTCAGTTTGAAAGCATGATGCTGTAAGAGGAAGTGCTACCAGTTTGTGAAGCATCCCTGATCACTCCTGCTGAAGAGGAGCTGTGCTTTACTCATACTCAATCCCTCCCACAGCTCCAGGCATGTCTGAGGTGCCCAGCAAATGGTGAGTGTTAAGTGGGGTAAAGCGCTCATGTGCCAACAAATAGGACACTGCTCATCTGAACTAATGCTTCCAAGTGATTTAAAAATGAACCCCAGTATTCAAACAATCCTCACAAAGGAAAGAGTTTCTTTTTTCTTTTTGAGACAGAGTTTCGCTCTTGTTGCCCATGATGGAGTGCAATGGCATGATCTCAGCTTACTGCAACCTCTGCCTCCTGCGTTCAAGTGATTCTCCTGCCTCAGCCTCCTGAGTAGCTGAGATTACATACATGCGCCACCATGCATGGCTAATTCCGTATTTTTAGTAGAGATGGGGTTTCTCCATGTTGGTCAGGCTGGTCTCAAACTCCCAACCTCAGGTGATCCGCCCACCTCGGCCTCCCAAAGTGCTGGGATTACAGGGGTGAGCCACCGTGCCCAGCCAGAAATATTTTCTGTAAGTGTATCTTCTTGCTCTACTTGTCATTTAGGGTAAAGCTTCAATTAGAATAAAAGAGTTCCATCCTTAACGATGGGTTGAAACAGCAGTTGAACCTTCAGGAGCCTGGGTAAACACAAATCTCCTGGGCTTCTCCCAGCTTAGCAAGTGAAAGTCCATCTGCACTCTTGGCAGGATACTTTATAATCTCTTTTTAAAATGGCATAAGAGGACCTAATTTATGCAGTCAGCAAACATTTTCAGTATACTCACTATAAAAGCACCACCCTAACTTGAATCCAAACATAAGGAAGAGATGGTCTCTGTCTTTAAGAGTTAGTCTGATACTTATTAAAGAAGTAAATGAGAGAGAAAGAAGTATGACTAAAACACAATGTAAAAAGTGTTACACTATGAAAACAAAGAATTATGAGAGTATAGGGAAGGGAGTAACTTCAGAAATCCTCACAAAAGAGGTTATGCTGGAAGCACAACTGTGGTTTTGCTTTGCAGTAACCATGGTGTGGTTTAGAAGTTTGTTCCCTCCAAATCTCATATTGAATGTGATTCCCAGTGCTGGAGGTGGGGTTTGATGGGAGGCGACTGGATCACGAGGGCAGATCCCTCATTCATGGTTCAGCACCATCCCCTGGTGATAAGTGAGTTCTCACTCAGTTAGTTCCGGCTGTTTAAGAGTCTGGGACCTCCCCCTTTTCTCTCTTGCTTCCCTCTAGCCATGTGAGAGTGCCTGCACCCCCTTCCCCTTCCACCATGACTGTAAACTTCCTGAGACCCTCACCAGAAGCAGATGCCAGCACTATGCTTCTTGTACAGTCTGCCCAACTGTGAGCCAATTAAACTTTTCTTCTTTGTAAATTACCCAGCCTCAGGTATTTCTTTGTGCCAACACAAACAGACTAAGACCAACCTAAATTATGAAAGGACAGAGACATTATTGTAACCTATTATTCATTCTCACTATTTACAACTATAGAAAAAAAATAGTGTGAAAGTCTTTCTTGAGAACAAAGGTTAATTTAAAAAAAAACTATTTTTTCTGAATGTGTTTAAAAATGAGCATAATTTAAGAACTCATAAGAAATCAAAGTCTCTTCAAAGTTTGTCTAAACAACATATTCCAAAACAATGATTCAAAATAACACTATATTCTTTTAAGTACACTCTGCTGCAATAGGGCATAACTAAATTAATGATTACGATTTAAATCAGTTCTTGTGGCAGGCCCCATAAAGAACCACAGGACATTCAAAGATAGTGCACTATTGGGTATTGCGCAACTATTTTGGAAACTAACTTTCAAATTTCAGGTTAAAATCAATTGCTTATCTAGGCAATCATCAGAAAACACTGACAATAAATGCATCCAAATCTGAGAAGATCTGGCCCCTTCAGGGTGGGACAGCCTAGACAAATGTATCCAAATCTAAGGAGAAACTGCCTTTAAAAAAAAGTTAAGAAACAGTAGCCCTTTTTTATACTAACAATTTACAGTAGGAAAGGTCATTTTCATTCAAGTTAGATTCATTTTGCAAAGAGGTAGAGAACAATAGATATAATCATGTTCTGAAAACATGCATAAAATATATTTATAAAATATCATTGACATTATCACTCACCATACCAATCTAAACTTATCTGAAAATAAAATCATTCTGAGCTTTTTCTTTTTCTTCATTTTTATCAGAACAAAGAGTAACTTTTTGAAGACTAATGTAAAATAAGGAGTTTATAATACATTCTCAGTACTTACTGACCTGCAACTTTAAGTAAATATAGGTTCAAATTCTAGCTACATATATATAGATTTCAGCATACTACTCAATCTCTGTAAACCTCAGCGTTCTGTAAAAATGGGATAATACAAACATAATTTGAAGACCAGAAGAAATAAGTGCCAAATGCAGAGTAATTACTGTATATATGTAGACCATCATCATTAACACCCATGTGTAGAAGTGGATATTGAGTGGAGAAAGCAAGAGAGGAATGAGGAAGCCAAATGATTGCCAATTTGAATAACATCTCTTATAGCATTGTAAGTTTCCAGTAGCTGAAATTGGTAAAAATGATTTCAGTCAGAATTAACTTAACCCCTTACAGTGTCCCACAGTTAACAAGCAGATATGAGATGAAAAGTGAGTAAGCAAGACAGAGACTGTCAACCCATTTTAAAGATCAGTAACTCAAATGCCGAAAAGATAAATCATGCAGTTAATCACTGAGCCACATTTATTAGTGGGCTAGCTCACTGTAGGTAAAAGTTCACACAAATGGATGTGTCATCTTACTCTTTTGTCTTCTGCCTCTATTGGGTAACTGACCTAACAAGGTATACTCTGCCTCCTGTTTTCTCCCAGGTGCCATTCAGGCCTGGGGCAAATGGCCTACCAGTTCTTGAGCTATGCAGTGAGACAAATGTATTCCCTCTCCTTTATTCTCAAGAACAGATGTTCTGGCCTCTGGAAGACTAGCAGGTAGAAATATAGGGACTTAATGGTTCCACACAGGCTTTGACACTATATCACATGCTGCAACCCGATTATCAGATCGCCTTGAATTGAGAGTAGGAGCATTAGTCTAGCAGTAAAGCAATATTTTGGTTTCTCATTTGTCTTTGTGCCTGTGGAATTTCCTATGAAGAAAGGGTTGCTAAGCAAAGAAGGATGCAATATTCCTGGATCTCCATACTTACCACCTAATACTGTCAAAAACACACTTCAATTTCTAAAAGATACAACTAACTCAGACACACATTATCCTAAAAACTGTTCTTAACCAGAAAACAGTACATATTAAATACACAGAAGTAATATCAGGAGGCTTTCAAAAAAAGAAAAAATCTGTGCTTATTAAATTAAGGTAATCCTGTTATGCTAGAAACATTTTGGCTTCAGGATCATTTACAATAACTTTATTTTTTATCAGGAGAAAAGTTTAAATATGTTACACTAAAATTATTTTTTTTAATTTTAAGGTGTTGAGTATGACAGAAAAATTGTCATATAAAAAGAAGGCAAAATTTCGTTAACATAGTCACATACCAAGCTTCGGGCAGCAAAACAGAATATTCATGTGGAGAAGTGGTCTCTGGAAAGTTGGAGAGAATGGCAAGGCGATGAGGAAGCAGGTCGGAACCATGGTAAGTAAACAGAATTTCTAGGGCTTGTACATTACTTTCCTGCATAAAAGGCAAGGAGTAAGTTTCTGATATAAATCTAAGAAATAAAGGAGTGATCTGATATGACAACATTCAAAAACTTTAACTTTTTCATGCAGTTCTGATATGAAGCACTTTGAAATAACCCTGGTGTTTCCTAGACTGTATCATGTTTCTCAATCTAAGGCTACAAAAATTACTTATTTTTAAAACTTAGAATGATGGATATTAAATTAAAATTTTCTTTACATTTATTAATATTACAACAAAAAAGAAAATGTAATATATGCACACAATAACATTAACTGCACAGCTCAAAGATTGAATGTTAATAACCATAATTATTTTATTTACAAAAAGCAAATTACCTGAGCATAAGTTCTTGCTGAGAGAACAATATTTTGATTTCTGAACTTCTTAAAGAATTCAGCATCATATCTGTGTTCAGATGCATGAGGCACTCCTAGGATTTCCTAAGGGCAAACAGTGATTTAATGAAAAGGCTTTTAAATATGGGTGACAAGAAATTATTAAAACCTTTACCACTCTGCCTGCCTAAATAAATAAGGCCTGAATTAATTAATTTCAACCATCAATTGTTAACTAAGGTACTACATTTGCATTCTTGCCTTTATTTTGAAAAGGGCTATATTAATAAATGTTATTTTTTTAATCCAGAAGTAAATGAAATAGGCAGTAAAAATTAAGTTAATTACAGTAAGACAACCAAAATCAACCACCAGGTAAAAATAAGCAACAGTTACATATGACAAGGTATTAAGAGCACCTGAGCTTCTGTAGGTGAACTTTAATTTTACCACTTCTAGGGTGACCTGTGTAAAATGCAGAATGAACAATTCATTCATTCAACAAATATTTACTGAGCGCCACTATGCGCTATGGGAACTGTGATAGGCGCTGTGATACAGTGAACAATACACTTCCTACCCTCTAAGTAGCTTAAAATTTAGTAGGAAAGACCAGGAACAGGTAAGGAGAAATACTTAGGAAGGTGCCACAACTAGTTCTGGGAGGACAGGGAAGTGGCCCAAAAGCTGAAACATAAGAGACAAAGAGAATTAGCCATGGAATTGCGAATGTAGGCCTCCCCACTACAATGTATGACTTAGGGCTCATGTCCGCCATGTTTAATACTGAATCCCAGATTCCTAGCATACTGCTGTCAGTATTCTTCTGTCCATATTTATAAAGAGCCCATAAATATTTGTTGACTAAATTAATTTACTGAGATAGGAAAGAGAAGAATGAGGAGACACGGAGGAGGTGCGGGAAGGAGAGAGGGAAGATGGAGAAAGAGAGGGAAGAGGGAAAATAGATGAAAAGTTCACTTGTAGATGGGTTAAATTGGCAACTTCGGCATGTCTAAAAGGAGCTCCGCAGTGAGCAGCTAAATACACAGGTCAGGAGTTCTGGACTAAGATGTGAGTTACAGATATATGGCATAGAGTTATTAATACAGAGATGAGTATTATTCAAAGGAAGATTAAATAGAATGAGTTTGAAAGAGCCTTAAGGAATAACATTATTTAAAGGATGAAAAGGAAAAGGGAATCTGTATCTAAAAAGTAGATGGAGTAACAGTCAGAGAAGTAAAGGGAAAAAGAATTTAATGCATATCATGGAAACCAAAAGCAGAAAAGTATTTCACAAATGTTCTAACCAGGGACTCACGCCTGTAATCCCAACTCTGGCAGGCTGAAGTGGGAGGATCGCTTGAGCCCAAGAGTTTGAGAACAGCTTGGGCAACACGGCAAGAATTCACCTCCTCAAAAAAAAAAAAAAAAAAAAAAAATTAGCTGGCCATGACACCAAGTACTTGTAATCTCAGCTACTCGGGAGACTGAGATGGGAGGACAAATTAGGCCCAGAAAGTCAAGAGTACAGTAAGCTATCATTGTGCCACTACACTACAGCCTGAGCAATAGAGCAAGATCCTGTTTCACAAAAAAAGTTCTCAGTTCCTTGACTCCTCATGCATGACAATTATTTCCTTTATTTCATCTCAGTTACACATCCTGTCACCAAACCCTGGATCTATCATCATCAAAAGACACCGTATGAAACATCTCAATGTCTTGCCCTGACTCTGTGACCCCGCCTCTGTGACCACCACTCCTAATCTTCCCACTCACATACTACGTGGCATTTCAACTATTCCTCAGCGTCACAGAGGCATCCAATCCACTGACCCTACTTGTTTGTTCACTTTCCACTTCCCCTGAAAGTCTCTCATTCCTTCTAATCAGCTTAAAGTGCCTGGTCCATGTCTGTAAAAGGGCTTCTTAATCCCTGGCCTCGTTCCCTGTATCACACTCATCCAGCAGGTCATCCCCTAACCAGTCAAACCCAGCTATGACTCCTGAGCACAAGCTATGAAGTCAGTGAAAACATGTTACAAAACCAAACTGACAGTTCCCATTTTAATATCAAGACCTCAACCTAGCTTGGATCCTCATTCAAATGAACCAAAGCCCCCCACCCAAAAAAAAAGGCATCAGGAAAATCTGAAGATAAAGTTACTATCAGATCTTATTAGGAAATTACTATTAATTTTGTTATATAATCATATCATTGTGGTTACATTTTTTAAGTCCTCCTTACACATGCATACCTAAATATTTATGGGTGAAATGGTAAGATACAGGGGCTGTACTTTAAAATATCTAGTGAAAAAGAGAAGGCAAGAGTAGAAAAGTGGAGAATAAAAGACACACAACTGGTGAATGCTGACAATGGTGCTGAGCAACAGGCACATGGGGCTCATCATATACTCTTCTCTACACTTCTACGAATGACTGAAATTTTTTATAAATAAAAAGCTAAAAGATTGATAAACTCAAGACAACAAAATTCAAATAGATAATTAGTGCTGTTCCTCAACACTACCACTAGGAGCTTTCTCAGATGAGAAATCCCTCATTTTTCCAACCCACCAAAACTACAAACCTACCTGCATCTGTAATAAGATTTTCTTTCCTTCCAGTTACAGGAGAAAGACACATAATCTCTCTCCTCCTAAAAAGCCTCAAAATCCCACCCTTACTCTGGATCCCATTTCTACTCCACTTCCATAATCATGCAACTATCCCCTTTTTCCTCGGTTCCATAAATTCTTCGTCACTCCTCTGCTAGTTCATTCCCATTAATATAAAAACAATACCTCTCTCTTCTGTTCTAGATACCACCATCTTCTCTGTCCTTCTTCACTGTAAAACTTCTTGAAAGATCTGCCCACACCCATGTCTCCTCTCTTCTACCTTTTGTTCTTTCCTAAACTTGCCCAACCTCTGACAAAAAATCAATTCAACTACTTACATGGCAGGAGACCTTTCCAAACATGACCACAAACTATTTTAACCCTACTTCCCACCTTCGTTCTGTACCATCCCTCACGCTCCCCATCCTGTGTCCAAGCTACCCTGACTAGCTTACTTACTGAAGAGCAAGACACTTGTTTTCATGCCACTGGGCCTTTCTTGGCTCACTGATTATCAGCATGGGCTACTCATAGAGAGACCTGGTTACAAGTCCTTGGTTCCTATTTATTTAGACAAATTACTGACCTTCTCTAAGCCTCAGTTTTCATATCCATAAAATCAAGATGATAGTACCTATCTCACAAGACAATGACTGACAAATAGTTAAGTCCTCAAAAAAAAATATGTTGGCATTTTTTAAGGGTATTCTCTCACCTACTGGTTCTTGCAACAAATATTTACTGAACTCTTCAGTGAGCCAGGGGCCATTCAGAGCTCAAGACACAACAATAACCAAGACAAATACCTAACTGTACGGAGACTCCACTCTAATGTACCCCTTATAGTACTCCCTAGCCCCTGAAATCTGCCTTCCTTTCATGAAAGGCTGGCTGAGATATTACTTCCTGTGTGGAGTCTTCTCAGAAATTCCCAGGAAGAATTTAACATTTTTCTTTATTATGTTCCCTCATCACTTCTCCATACCTTTCTTATCAGCATTTAATGCCTATACAATGTGAACTCCATGAAGCCCATTGGAGATAGATGAACTATCTCTCCACCTCTAGCAGTATCTTGCATTAGGAGGCATTCATGTCAAATTTAAATGAATTCATTTATCACAGTATTAATAAAATAAGCCATGTCCTATGATTAAAATGCAATGCCTATCTCTACTACTAATAGTTAGCTATTATATCTGAATATTTTCATTACTAAGTTTTAACAGTGAAATCCATCAAATTCACCTACTTTTCAAGAACTTCACTGAATTCCCTAAAAAAAGTATACTCAACAAATATTTTAAATGTTACTATTACAATATAATAATAAATGTACTTACTACTGTCATATAGGGAACAGCAATTAAAAAACTAAAAAATAATGAAAAAAATTAACTGAATAGTCATACTGAACATTTTAGGTACTTTGTAAAAAAATGTATCATTAGAGAAACTAAGGCTAAGTATAAAAATAATAAATTCTATCTGTACAGAGTTCTGCAATATTGAAATATATTACCTCAAAATATCACAGACCTCAGGCATATCAACATGATGTGCTTTAAAGTAATGTGATCATTCAACAGCCAAACTAATTGTATCTATAAATAAAATTAAGAATTTTTTATAACTTGTTTGCAATGATAAATGGTAATGATACAGTCATTACCAATTTTTTTTTTTTTTGAGATGCAGTCTCTTCTGTCACCCAGGTTGGAGTGCAGTAGCATGATCTCGACTCACTGCAACCTCCACCTCCCCGGTCCAAGCGATTCTCTGCCTCAGCCTCCCAATTAGCTGGGATTACAGGTGCCTGCCACCACACCCAGCTACTTTTTGTATTTTTAGTAGAGACAGGGTTTCACCATCTTGACCAGGCTGGTCTTGAACTCCTGACCTCGTGATCCGCCTGCCTCAGCCTCCCAAAAAACCAGTGTTCTTTAATAACCACAGTCTTCTTTCAGTATTTTGTTTGAAAACATTTCAATTATATTAGCAGGGTGGAGGAATCAAAGTTTTTGGATTTGCCTGCATGGTCAGAAGTTCTTGGGATGAGCATCACATTATTAGATGTGACACAGAGTGCCTACTATGTGCCAGTGCCAAGAGCCGAGAGGCACACACACAAAAGGGAGGCAGAACACAGACTAAGAAAGTAACCTCCAAGTGAAGTTGAACTTTAACAATGAAAAACTTATCTTCAAATGTGGAGAACGTCAGCTACAAGAGTCATGTGAAAAAGCAATCGAACCTACGTATATTTACTAAAATATGGTTCACTTACTCTTATACTTTTAACAATATCTTAAAAAGCTACAGAGTGCTACTGAAATGCCCATCATGAGCACATCTACATTTGTGTCCCTGAAGACCCAAATATAAAGTACACTGTTTTTAAGCTCAAATATCTAACTTCAGCCCTAATTAGGATCAAAGGTAAATCAACTAAATCAACCCACTAACAAATAATAGGCCAGGCATAAAATAGGCTCACTGTAATTTTAGCACTTTGGGAGGCCAAGGCAGGCGGACTGCTTGAGGTCAGGAGTTCAAGACCAGACTAGGCAACATGGCAAAACCCCGTCTCTACAAAAATACAAAAATTAGCGGGAAGTGATGGCACGTGCCTGTAGTTCCGGCTACTTGAGAGGCTGAGGGATGAGAATTGCTTGAACCCAGGAGGTGGAGACTGCAGTGAGCCGAGATCGCACCACTACACTCCAGCCTGGGCAACACAGTGAGATCCTATCTCAAAAAAAGAAAAACAAAACAAATCATTAAAATAAAATGTGTAAGAAATATTCACTTTAGGATTATTAAAACCTAGTGTATGCTGAAATCTGGTATGGAAAAGAGGTACGTACCATTATCTTAAAATCAAAATATAAAAGTAAATGAAAAAGATTATAAATCTAGAAAACACAAATGCACTGAAATGGCTAAGGCACTTCTATTCCCTAGTCTAACAAAACAACTTCTGGCTTTCACAATCTCCAATTTTTACCAAAACTAGTACATAAGAGAATCTGCTTCTATAAGAAATTAATTTTTCCCAGAAAAATAATTCTAAAGCCCAAGAATATCAGACATTAGGGCAGCCATAGCATTTATAACGGCAGATCAAATGAACATAATTGGCTTGATTAAAACTATTCCTTACCTCATATGTTGCAAGTCGATCTAAGTAGGTTAATAATTTCCGTCTACAACGACAAAGTTCCTTTTGTTCCAGTGTCAACCTGTTTTGAATAACTATATTAGGCCACTTATATTTACACAGAATTATTTCTTTAGGAGTTATAGTGAAAATGCTTACTATTCCATTGAGCCTAAAACTCACGAAACAGTTCAGAAAAGTACAAGGGTAAGATAATAGTAAGCACATTTGATTTAAGTTGCTAAAATAATTTGGACTAATAACTACCAATAAGGAACACACTGAAATGACTATTTTAAAGAAACTATCGAACAAACACTAACAAATCATTTACTTTGAAAAGTTCACTAATTTAAGTAGTTCTTGTCTCTTTTTGAACTCCTTTTCCTTTTTATTCTTGGCAGGCTCTTCATCAGGTGGTGAAAGCTCTTCATAGGTGATATTGTCAATGTCTGTTTCACCAGGTAATGTAAATCTGCAGGTTTAAAAAAACAAATATATTTTCATCATTTAAAAAAATATGTTGTGAAAAGCTTTCTCCTATTTTAACTGATTTAATTGGTTTCCACAAAAACAGAAGTATTTGAAAAAAACTTTTGCATTGTAAACAAAGGGATCATTCATTATATCCACAGATAGGCAAAAGTCATCAGTAATTACCACAAATAGAAATTGAAAAATCAAGAAAATGAAAACTAGGAAGATATGTGGGGTTACATTCATTTCATGTAAAGCAGCCTATGCATAAAATGTCCACAGAGTTTGCCATTTGAATCACTTCTACTTATGGTCTTAAAATGGTAATAAATGTCAGTCTCATTTTAATTATTTATTTCTCAGGTATACTCTCATATTTATATTTTTTGAAAAGTTACAAATGCCTGATGAGCAGTGGCTTCAGATAAGAAAGTATTGATCAAAGGCAACTGCTTTAGTACAGAATAACTAGAATAAAGAGAAGTTTTCCCAGTTCAATGTCTCAGTACAAAAGTTTTCACAAAGTCACCTTTACTTTGAGTCCAATTTTTTCTATAACCAACCTGCCATCATCTGCTCCTTTCCCTATTGCTAAAAGAGCCTCCAGGTCTGTGCCTTTTAATCCATATTGAAGCAGTTCTTTCGCAGCATCCACATTTTCAGGAACTCTTTCCAAGCACTCATGGAGAACCCAGGATCGCTTCTTTATTTTACTCTGGATATAAAGGAAGAAACAGAGGAATTAAAGAACCCATGACATCTTAACAACACATTACAGCTGCCTTCAGAATCATAAAGCTATACCTGATGTATTACAGCTATTTAGGACCTTGGCCACAGGGAGTTACTAGAGGAACTCAACAGAAAAGCAGCCAATTCCCTAATGGTGATTACAACTGGATGCAGGCAGTGTGAGTTTACCTGCTTGCTTTCTTCCTCTAATGAGCTACACAGAAACAAAAAGCTCAGGACTCATTTTTGGAAATATAAAATACTCTCTCCTGACTTTTATAATTGCCTTTGGTTTGTATTGTGGCTGTATAATAGAGTAGACAATAAGGCAGAAAGGCAAGATATATCCTGTCATAATGAATAAGCATGGTTAACTTTTAAACAAAACTCATGAGGCATCGAAGTTCTGTATTTACTTGACCATGAGATGTATCTCAGGGTGTGAATGATCAAAGTTCTATCCCTCCCTCCCAGCTGCTTCCTCCAACTCCATTCAAAATCCCTGACTTGCCCTATTCCTACAGAGCTATTATGGTTACAAATTTAAATTAAGATTTGATTCATTTCCTAGGATCCTTTATATATTGCATCACATAAGTTCTTTCTTCAAATGTCTCTTAACTCACTTTCCCTTTCCCATAGCCGTAGCCTCCATAGCAGTAGAAATCATCAACACAAAAATCTAGGACACTGCAGGAGTCTCTCGCCTTGAGCAGGTTCTCCTACATTCCTTCCACTCCAATCCTCTTCTATACTATCTTCCTCTGTGGCTCCACAGTCAGAAATCCACAACAGCAGATAAACGCTTAAGTCATTACAAGCTTTCCACATCCTCCAGAACCCAATCAATATATCTTTTTACTCATATTTCCCAATGTTCACTATTGTCAAATATCAGTGCCAGCAAACTGGTTGACATACAGAGTTCATTTATCCACAAAATGCTTACTGGGCACCTAATGCACACCAGTCACAGAACTAAACATGGAAATACAGCAGTGAATAAAACAGATTTAGTCACTGGCCTCATAAATCATGCTCAACGTCTTTTAATTTGTTCATACCATTTGTCCTATTAAGAATGCCTTCCTCCCTTCTCACTCAAGAAGGTCTACTTTAAATCTTTCCAAATCCCTGCTCCAAACCTCTTTACTATATAAAGCCTTCCATCACTATCAGATCTATAATAATCACTACCTTCACAGGGTTCCTAGAGTTTTATCTGAAAATCTAGTTATATGGTCAGTTATACTTAACATGGTGAAACTCCATCTCTACTAAAAACACAAAAATTAGCTGGGTGTGGTGTCACGTGCCTATAGTCCCAGCTACCCAGGAGGCTGAGGTGGGAGAAGCATTTGAAGCAGGGAGGCGGAGGTTGCAGTGAGCCGAGATCGCACCATTGAACTCTGGCCTGGGCAAAAAGACTAAAACTCTGTCTCGGAAAAAAAAAAAAAAAGCACAAGCTCCCTATAAGCAAAAGCCACATTTATGCCTCTCTCATCCCCCTTCACAGTCCCCAGCATAGTACTCTTGCTCTTAACTGCCTATTTAACTCAACTAAATATTGCCCCCCGCCAAAAAAGTACTTGCTTTGTCTCTCCTAACACCTCTCAACTGTTTTAGAGACAAGGACTGTCTTTTACTGTATCCCAGAAAAAGATATATACGAACTCAAGAGTTCATTGTCTTAGATTATAAAACAAGAAACAAAAATAATACAGGATCAGTGCTTTGATTTTCTAAAGAAAATGCAAGCAACTTTGTCTTCTTCCTTCATTTCATTACCTCTCATCCTCTTTCACCTCTGATATCTTGCTTGTATTAATGTTAAGTTTATCATCCTGCTTGGCTGATTAATTATCTTCTTCCATACAACTTTTTCATGTTATATTTTTACTTTCAATTACTAACGTACAAAACTTTTAGGGAAATAATTATCATGAAATTTTCCCAGTGTTCCCTACAGTCTTCCACAATGCAAAGGTATTTTCCTTTCTACATGTAAGATCAGAAGTCCCAACCTTTTTAAAGTGTGCCATGAGTCCAACTATAATTCTTTCTCACAAAGATGCCAAAGGTCAAAACATATAGCCTGTTATTAAATCAATGTGTCCCCTAAAATTCATATGTTGAAAACTAATCCCCAGAGTGATGATGTTTGAAAATGAGACCTTTAGAAAGCAGTAGTCAAGAAAGTAGAGCCCCCATGACAGGACTGGTGTCCTCTAAGAAGAGGCAGGAGAGAGCCTGCATCCTCTCTCTCTGCTCCCTGCCATATAAGAACACAGCAAGAAAGAAATCCATCTGCAACCCACAAGAGTCCTTACCAGGAATGAAACTGGCCAACACCTTGATTTTACACTTCCTAGCCTCCAGAACTGTGAGAATTTCTGCTGTTGAAACCACAGTCTGATATTTTTGCTGCAGCAGCTAAATATAAGTGAGACAAGGCTGTATATCAACCTTAACTATGAGAGGCAGGTATCCAATTTTGAAATCTAAGTCTTAAAAAGGTATATTTGGCAATTTTCATGTATGTTACCTATTTGTTGCCTCTCAGCTCCAAATTTCCCCTCATAGCCAGCTCTGTGATAGCATTTCTCATTGCAGTTAACACGACACTAAGCTCTGGACACGGAAGGGGCACTGCAAAGGAAGAGGCTCTGGTTTCTAGTCCTGATGTGCTTTGGTTCTTTTCTTCTTGCTCCTATGGCTTAGCCACCAACAAGGCATGTGGAGGACATCAAGTGGCACTTATTTCCCCCCTTCCTCTCACTGTGGACAACCTCCCACTGAGTTTCAGTGGTACTCTAGTGGGCAGATTCTTTTCTAATGAATCTCCCAGGCACCTGAGAGGGAAGCTTCCCAGACTGGAAGCTACAGTAAGGACGCCTATAGGAGTAGAGAGTTTTTTCTTGCCAGTCTTGGCCATGATTCCTTAATTATTTACCAATCTTGAGTCACATGCATGCTGGCAGAGGTTTCCTGCTTGCTAGTCCCTGGGGTCTTCTGACTGGCCCCCTAGCAGCAGGCATCCAGCTTTCCTATCCATCCCATATATCCCTGACTACCAATCTTGGCAACAGTGAACCAGCCATGGCTCAAGGCAAACTAGAGAACTTCTCTTCCATCCTACATGCTGCAACCACTCCTTGTCCGATGAGTCCAAATTCCAGCCTAGAAGAGGGGCCTCCCTTTCAAGTTCATTCCCTCCATGGATATGTCCCTTCGGCCCTAGGGTATTTCTTAGAGTTCTCTTTACATCCTTTATAGTTCATCTCTGGTTACTAGAAAATAATTCTCCACATTGAAAGTTGCCCTGTTTAAATTACTGTGTGGTTTCTGGCACCTGACTAGCTCCCGACTAATGCAGGTAAAGAGAAGTGACTTTGGTACAGGAAAGAGAAGGTTAGGCCCAGACCAAGTAGTTGGCTGGTTTATCAGTGAGTATTTGTTCACATCTTCAGCATCAAAGTCCACTTGCAGGGGCAATAAAATCTAACAAAAAGACCATTTTTCCAGTTGAGAAAAACGTACTTCATTGGTTGTATTATAGAAAAATCAGCAACGAGTAAAGTATTCTAAAATGAAGCCCTATAAACAAAAGATACTACATGAATATACATTTTTACCACATTACCAAAATATTTACACATACCAAATAATTCTGAATTGAAGCAATGTTGACCGCTGACTTCCTCCACTGTCTCTGATATACTAGGTCAGTGTCCAGGCCGTAGGTATGAGCCAAGGCCAAGGCTTCCTCGTACTCTTCACTTTCAATCTTCAGATACAAACATGAAGACAGAAATGTTACATTACTGAGTTATCCACAGCATCCTGATGATGACACAATGCATGATGATGATCCCTTGGACCTATCCAGCATGTTATTAATTCCCATGCACTGTGGCACCAGAAGCTTACAGACATTTTGAGGAGTAGAAAGATCAAATGTTTCTTTCAGCACTTTAACAGAAAGATGAGAGACAAAAGGTGCCAAGTTCTCGTTTCAGAATAAAACAATGGCAAAAGCAAGACAACCATGGAACAACTGGACTTCTAGTCCAGAGCTCATTCCATGACATCGCAAGAACAGCACAAACAATGTAAACACACAGTGTTGGTCACCTTGACTTCCCAAGCAAGCCCCTGACTAGAAAGCAAGTCTGCATTTCTTCCTTCACCCTCTGTAGATACTGATTTAAACACAGATAAAGGGACAGCTGAAGGCCACATGAAGGGTAGCAAAGCCACTTCGTGGCTAATCAGTCTAAGTGAATTCAACTTTTATCCATGGTTTGGATTTTGATTACTTAGGTACAAAGATTAGCATTATTTTAAAAAGCTTTATAAGACTGATATTTTAAAAATATCAATGATCCAACATCCCTCTTGAAATTTTCTCCTTTATTAAAAAATTAGCTTTTTCTCAATAAAAGAAAAGCTTGATGGCTTCCAACTTGGATAGCAATACGCTCCTCTCTCACCTTCCTCTGATAAAGCTCCTCCGGTGTGGTGGAGCGCAAACTCACAAGGCGGTAGTTTTTAGTAATGGTTCGTGGGCGTTTCCGTGGTGGTGCAAATCGCTCCATTTCAGTCACTAAGTAAAGGCCCTGTTTTATATAATCGAAGTAGCGAGCCTTGGCAGATATTTCATGATCAGAATCAGAATCCTCTTCTCCTTCATCTTCTTCTCCAGCCCTAGTCTCCAAACGAGATCGTTTGGGGGCAAGTTTAATCTCACACTAAATTTAAAAGGGAGATTTGAAATTAATAGTAAGGAACTAAAAACAACTTTTTAGAATTAATGAAAGAAAAAATATTTCTAAATCTACTCTAGGTTTGAGTCATTAAATCAGCTATGTGATCAAGATTAACAATGGAACTCAAAGGAAACTTACAGCAAGCATTATATACATCAGTTCCAGAAATATGCACAATACATTATCAGCTCCAAATATCCTAAATTAAGCCTGTTTTTTTTTTCTTTAAGATGGAGTCTTTCTCTGTTGCCCAGGCTGGAATGCAGTGGCACAATCTCAGCTCACTACAACCTCCACTTCCTGAGTTCAAACGATTCTCCTGCCTCAGCCTCCCAAGTAGCACCACCTTACTCAGCCAACTTTTGTACTTTTAGTAGAGACAGGGTTTCACCATGTTGGTCAGGCTGGTCACGAACTCCTGACCTCAAGTGATCCACCTGCCTCAGCCTCCCAAAGTGCTGGGATTACAGGCATGAGCCACCGCACCCAGCCTAAAGCCTGTTTTAATAACAAGTCATTAATATGGTCTTGTACATATGTACCTGATACTAATTTTAGAGCAGTAAAGAAGTTGACAATGTTCATTTCTTTTACTTCTGGTATTTCTGTACCTGCTATGAAAAACTCAGATGATTTTTGTTTTCGTCTCTTTACAGAATCAACATAAAGGTACCTATATTTGCTTTACCGAGAATAGCTCTCCCTCGCCCTCTTATGAAAATGTGTAACAGTTTTGCAGAGTTCTGAGTCTGACAGGCTGGCAGTTGATAACTTTCCTTCCAGACTTAGCAGAGCTGGCTTAGATTTTAAGCCATAGTTTTCTTTAAGGAACACCTTTAGACTCAGTAACAAACTTCAGAGTAAAAAATATGTCAATCTGCATTGAAGTGAAAACTATTAAAGGTTGCTACCCTTGAAAGACTTAAAATAAAATTTTTAAAGGAGCAAAAGATAACTTTAAAGAACTAGGCTCTACTTTCAAGTCTTCTGTCATGACAAACAACTTTTCCTTATTAAAAGAATCAAAAATTTTAAGTTGCCATGCTTTTCAGAAATGGGTTAAAGAGCACTTTTCTTAAGTAGTGATAACATTCTACATTTTAAAATGACTAAACGGCGGGGAGGGGGGGATCTATCATTTCAGTGAGGAAGAAATACTTTATAAAGAGCAAAATAACTACAAATTTTCTTCATTCTCTTAAATTGCAATTTTTTTATTCACTAAAAAATGGATTTTTTAAATACTGCAACCATTACCTGATTCCAATCATGGATTTTTGTTTTTAAAGACAAGATAATGAGACAACTAAAATAAAAATCAGATATTGAAGTTTTGGTTAAACAGATGACTATTCTCAAGCAAAGGGGAAAAAAAACCTTACCTCCAAACTTAAAAATCCCCCATCATGGGTAGCAGTGACTTGAGGTGATGGTTCAAACCATTCACAGGATTTTCCCAGTAAATTCTTCAAAGTTTTCACCGATGAAACAGTTAAAGCACCAGAACATCGAGCTAAAATCACTGCACTGTCTGCCCACCAATTGACATCTACCAGTGGGTAAAACAACTCTTTATCTAAGAAGGGAAAAATAAATCAACACAAATGCATCTGTTAATGTGGTTTAAATTCAAAATATTTAGTATAATAATTTTAAAACCAAATTTACCTACATTATTTGGGCCCTAAAGGTATGTTAAATACTAAGAAAAAAAATAAGAAAAAATAAAACGTAAGTCATCCTCAAAATTTTACTCTGAGGTATAAAATGGTAATTCACTTAACGAACACCTGAGGGCCAATAATTTGTCAGTCTAGGTCTAAAGCACTAAAGATAAAATGGTAAATAAACTAAGATCTTTCCTCTCAAGAACATACTCAGGAGAGAGATGTGTCACTACTTTTAACATAAGGTGAAAGGCAGGTGGGTACCAGGTGTGCATATATGAAGGTCATATCATGTTTTTAAAAAATGTACATATATCACTTTCAGACACTGAGAGAAATACACCCTTTAGAAAAATATAAGATATGTAATAATTTCCAGGGCTGATTTCCTCTTAAACTTGTAACTAATCAGAAAGGAAAAAACATTCATGGCTAGCAAAGAATCTTTAGAAATGAAAATGAATTATGGACCAGGTGAGGTGGCTCACGCCTGTAATCCCAGCACTTTAGGAGGCTGAGGCGGGTGAATCACAAGGTCAGGAGTTCAAGACCAGCCTGGCAAATATGGTGAAGCCCCGTCTCTACTAAAAAATACAAAAATTAGCCAGGCATGGTAGTACATGCCTGTAGTTCTAGCTACTAGGAAGGCTGAGGTGGGAGAATCACTTGAACCTAGGAGGTGGAGGTTGTAGTGAGCCAAGATCGTGCCACCGCATTCCACCCTGGGTGATAGAGGGAGACTCCATTCAAAAAAAAAAAAGAAAAGGAATTATGGTTCACCAAACTAAGGTTTTCAAAAGGCAATGCCATATGTATTACAATTTAACTATACATTTTTTGAATATCACCTGTTATATAAAACATATGATATGGCTTAAAGGGAAAAGTAAACCATAAATTTAAAAACATATTTAAACATTAGACTAAGAAGAGAGAGATTTTTAAATATGGCACTCAGCACCATGAGACTAACTCATCATTTTAATGAAAATCAAAAGCATAACAACACTTTTTTCCCATGTAAGCCTAAGGCAATCCATGTAAATAAGAAATTTCAAGAAAATGTGAAAACCAGAGCTCCTGGAGCTTATCACAAAGTGTAAAGTAGGAAGAAAGAGGAGCAAATCACTAAAATCAAATTCTAACTTCTGCTTTGACAAAGTATTACTTTTCCTCAAAAATATGTCTGGATGAATATTTTGGATGATTATTTAACTAAAGCAGATAATTCAAAGCATGGAACCTGATGTATAATATTAATCAATATTTTTAATATTCTCTAAATGTGAACTAAAAGTAGATATAGATTTAGATATATAGAAAGATATATATATATACTTTTTTATTTTAGAGGAAGTCTCACTCTGTTGCCCAAGCTGAAGTGCAGTGGAGCTCACTGCAACCTCCATCTCCTGGGTTCAAGCAATTCTCCTGCCTCAGCCTTTCGAGTAGCTGGGATTACAGATGTGCACCACCATACCTGGCTAATTTTTGTATTTTTAGTAGAGACGGGTTTTCACCAGGTTGGCCAGGCTGGTCTTGAACTCCTAACCTCAAGTGATCCACCAGCCTCAGCCTCCCAAACTGCTGGGATTACAATACAGACATGAGCCACTGTGCCCAGCCTAAAAGCATATTGTAATACAGAGTCTCAACCTTGTAACTATCACGATTTTACAGAAGATACTTAAAAAATCATGGATTTAACTTTGAGAGTTTCACCTAAAGAAAAATAACACATAGTCAAAAACTGAAAGTAAAAAAAAAACTCAAATTAACCCCTACAGGATTTTAAAATACCTGTTTTAATTTAGCAATCAAATGACAATTATTACTTTTATTTAAATGTAAATCTTGATTTTCTTCTATTTATATAAGCAATATATGTTCATTGTAAAAAAGAAATTTTTTTCTTTAAAATGTGGAAATGTATGCAAAGACAAATGTATGCAAAGACATTTAATTTAGCAATCAAATGACAATTATTACTTTTATTTAAATGTAAATCTTGATTTTCTTCTATTTATAAAAGCAATATATGTTCATTGTAAAAAAGAAATTTTTTTCTTTAAAATGTGGAAATGTATGCAAAGACAAAGAAAGCCCCATCAACCTAACCCTAATTACCTCCCACCTGCAGAGATAACTTTACTCAGTGTTTCTTCTTTGATAACTCTTTTTCTGCGATCTCACCCAAGGGCATCTGAAAAGGAGCAAGCTTCTAAGTGTTGAATTCATTGTACCATCTCAATGCTGGCTCCCGGCAGGAGAGCCATGCTGCATACCCTAGGCTCTGATTTAGCTTTTCGGAAAGCCTGACCATCAGAAAACTGACTCTGTTGCCTTGACCCAACTCTATGAAATCTTGATGTTTCTTCCAAAGTGCAGCAAAAGTATGTAGAGACGTTTTATATCATCCAAAGAATATCTTGTATCATAATAGGAGTCTCTTAAGGTTTCAATTATCACATTTCATAAAACTCACCTTTGATTTTTTTTCTCTTCTCTGTAGAGAGCGTCCAATCAGGATTAAGGTCATCATAGCCTGGCTAAATATGAAAATAATGACTTCCTGAGTCAACTATGTAAGAAAATTATAAGAAAATCAAGAACTGTAGACTTTTTCAAATAAAGAGACAATCCTTTCCCTTGATCTCTCAGTTACAATGAACTGAAATCTATTCTTTGCCATGATAGTCTGGAAAAGCAACTATTCTTACACTTAAAATTTGCACATGTACGTATAACGACTTGATTTGTGAAGAACACAGCATGCATATGAACAATAGGATAGCAAGTATACAATTAATACATATAAAAGCAAAATACACTAAGAATTCACTCTACACTCACGCACACGTTATGAAGAAACACAGGCCTGGATACAGGTCTTATTGCTGCCACCTGTAAACTAAGCAACCCCTCGAGGCTTTGGTTTTCAAAACTTTGAGACTTGACTAGGCAACCTCCATGTTACCTCTTAGTTCTTTTTATGACTAATAATCTACCAGGTAAAAAAATATAACCACGCAGTCCTAAAAATGAATCCATTCATATTGTAATCTTATGGCAACATCTTTGAGAATATACCAGCACATCGACAACTCTCAAACATCAGTTTGAGAGTAAGCCATTACCCGACACCCTCTTGGCTTAGTGTTCCTTTCTTATTCTCTGGAATTAAAACAGTATGGAAGAAGAGTAAAAATAATCATTGACGTGCTTATTTGAAGTCTGATATCTAAGAAAAGTATAGCTATATTTAAGTCAAAAAATGTGCTTTTTCATCCAATAATAAACATACACATGCATGTTTATTATCAATTTTTCAATGGCTCATACTTCAGAGTATACAAATAGGTATTTCTTTCCACAGGCTTGAAGAACTTCCTGCTCTCCACTATTATGGTAAATCATTCAGAGCAGACCCTGAGACCAGAAGACACAGTCTTTAAACTTTATGAGAAAAAAAATTACCATAAAAGGCTATTTATACACCAAGGGAAGAAATGGAGATCCTGGTTTACTTAATCTTAAGAAAAGATGACTAAGTTTCAAAACATTATTTTAAAAAATGTACTTATTATTGAAAATAATCAACTAAACTACAACTTTATTTGGTCATTTTAAGTCACTTAATAATTTTTCAGTGCCTCCAAATCACCAGTACTACATACTCCGACCACATGCATGCCACCATTTATTTACGGGGCACATGTACCTTCCTTCTTACATTTTGGAGTACACAAGGGAAGTATGGAATAAAAAACCTTAAGCCCCTCAAAGAACAACAATTACGATTCGGCCTTGGGAACATTTAAGGACATACAGATCAAAATGAAATCTGACAAGAAATCTTAAGGAAATTTCAAAAATAAACAATTCTCACTTGAGAATTCCAAGTGTGCATGTCTTGGTCAAAGCTAATGTTAAGAAGGAGCACCATGAACAAGCAGTACTTGTCCACTAGAACCAGAGTCCACAGTCACCCTGGGACTAGAGTGTTCCCTGCACATTGCTTAAATAATGGGCATCTCCTGTCAATCCGATGTTAAATACAAGGTGAAGATGTGTTCTTCTGTCATACTCATCCTTCTATTGCTAGATCCATCACAGTGCCCACCTGTCATAGCAGCTAAATGTTGAATGAGTAAACAAATCAATCAATCTTTTAAGTAACTGAATTCTAATTAGAATATCTAAGCTATAGGAAAATTATCCGATATAGTGCTAGGCTTCCTACACCCTCCCAAAAGTGTGATTTCTTCTATTTAGTCAAAACACATTGGGGCCAGGCATGGTGGTTCATGTCTGTAATCCTAGCACTTTGGGAGACCAAGGCAGGACTGCTGCTTGAGGCCAGGAGTTTGAGACTAGCTGGGTGACATAGCAAAACCTCTCCCCACAAAATAAAAAATAATTAGCCAGGCATGGTGGCACACTTCTGTAGCCCCAGCCACTCGAGAGGCTGAGGTAGGAGGATCAACTGAGCTCAAGAGTTCAAGGTTGCAGTAAGTTCTGATCACACCACTATACTCCAGCCTGGGCAACAAAGCAAGACCCTATCTCTAAAAAAATATAAATAAATACATGCTGAGACGAAAGGAAAAAATAAAAACAGATATTGCAGGCTCAAAAGTGAAGCACACAGAGAGCTAATAAATGGATATAAATTAATATAATCCAAGATCACATTTGTTAACTACCCAAAGAGAAGTATAGATAAAAATGCCAGGGGTCTTTAAAGTATGAAAACAGAATTTGGGCCATGTGTTTAAGAATGATGAAGGGAATTCAAGAGGTACAAAGAAGGTCTGATGGTGCTATACTTTTAAGACTGGCTAAGATTTGGATGTAGAAAATGAACAGAGAAAAACATTCCAGACTGAAAGCATAATGTGAACAAAACTACAGAGTTAGGAAAATACAAAGTTTATTCAGGAGAAAAAAACTAGAACAGTTTAGTAAGTCCACGACAGCAGATTTTAATTATCTTGATTTTTGTCTTTTTTGGGGTCTTCAGGGGGGGATGTTAATGATATCCGTTTTTATTGAGGTGAAATTAGCCATTCTTAAACGAACAATTCAGTGGAACTCAGTACATTCACCATGCATGCAACCATCGCGTCTATCCACTTCAAAAACATTTCTATCGCTCCAAAGCAAAACCACACACCCATTATGCAGTTACTCCCCTTTCCCCTCCCCTGAACCCCAGGAACCACCAAGCTGCTTTCTACCTCTGTGGATTTACCTATTCTGGATATTTCACATAAATGTATGTGACCTTTTGTTTCTAGCATCTTTCAATACTATATAATATTCTCAAGGTCCTTCCAGCGTTGTAGCACTTACCAGCACTTCGTTCCTTTAGTGGCTAAGTAATATTCTACTGTATGGATATACTACAGTTTGTTTCTCCACATATCCGTTAATGGGCATCTGCGTTGTTTCCATCTTTTGGCTCTTGCAGACAGTACTGCTATGAATATGTAGGTGCATATATTTGAGTATCTGTCTCAAATTCTTTTTGGTATATAACTACCTATCTGTATTTTTGCCTTAAAAGTACATAGGAGATCCATGCTAAACATCTGAACTACATTTTTAACTTCACAATACTTGGGAGTTTGATGAAATTATCCGCAAAGTATATTTAAGAAAAAAGCCCAAGTAAAATTCTAAACTTCACTCTGCTTCAGACAGAGGTGGCCTGCCAGACCAGCGACCTGACAGTTGTTCTTCCCCAATTTCTAAGGTGACGTTCTCCCTGTTCCTCTCATAGCACTGAAGCTAGATTCAGCTTACCATCCTTCCACCCCAGTGCCTCTATGTGTGAGAAGAATCAGGAGGGGGCCATGCGTCATCACATCTGATACATACTCTATAAACTGGTGCTCCGTAGACAGAATCACCAAACTCACCATGACTCACAAGAAAGCTCCTCGTACCATGTGAATACATTTCAAGAGGCAAACTCCATGCCACTTCTCTGTATTTGCTGGGGCTCAGAACACAATACTCCAAAGTATAACAGCATGGCATGTTGAGTACTTACAACTAGGCCACTCAAAGGGCCTCAGAAACATGGTCTCTCTGACCTTCTCCTGCCTTCCTGTCTCAAGCCCCCGCTTGTCTCCCAAAGCAAGTCATAGAAAACAGAATTATTCTTCCCCGAGGTGCATCACGGAAACTAGAACTCCTCCCACAAAGGAAGCCATCAAACCTAAAAAGGTCGCTCTCTCCCTTCTCCCTTGAAGACCCTTATTCCAGAGGGCTCCTGCCTCATAGTGGGGGAGGAATGTCATACAGAGAAGTCAAAAAGAACCTGGACAGAGAGGCCTTGCTGGGTTTCCCCTTCAGTCTAGCACCGCTAGGCCATGCCCTTTTATCTCAGCACAATTCTACACGTCTGTCCATCCTTCATCAAACCTAAGCATAAAAACAGACAGTTTTCTCTGGGTCTTTATTTCTTTAATTTAATTTAGACAGGTTTCTCTCTGTCACCCAGGTTGGAGTGCAGTGGCATGGTCACAGCTCACTACAACCTCCATCTCCTAGGCTGAAGTGATCTCACCTCTGCCTTCGGAGGAGCTGGAAATACAGGCACATGCTACTTTTTATTATTTGTAGAGACAAAGTCTCACCATGTTGCCCAGGCTGAGCCCGAACTCCTGGGCTCAAGCAATTCACCTGCCTAGGCTTCCCAAAGTGCTGGGATTACTGGCATGAGCCACAGCACCCAACCAGAGTCTTCATTTCTGAAGTTTCCTGTGTCATGTAAAATGCTGATTAAATAAATGTCATGATTCTCTTGTTAGCCTGTCTTTTGTTATAGGAGTGTTGGCCGTGTCCTCTTACGATGGGTTAGGAAAGGTATCACACCTTTCCACCCCAGCAGTTTCTGGCATCCAACGTGGTGAGACATCTGCCCTGCTCTGTAACCTCCAGACAAAATCCGGTAACAACTGAAAAAAGGTGAGCAAAGAAAGGTAAGAAGTTTTGGTTTTTTTGTTTTTTAAACAAAATCACCTTTCTTGGATCTCTGCCTATAGTGGCTGGTCAAGAACAGAAGATAAAAATTCCTCTTTGTATCTTCCTTTCCAAATTCAAGTTAGCAAGGAAAATCATGTGTTTTTAAATAAATTTGTTATGCTTTTATCTTGTTAACCTGTCTTTTGTTATAAGGCTGTCAGCTGCAATCCTTATGATGAGTTCAGTAAGGTATCACGCCTCTCCACCCAGCATATTCATGCTACCATATCCCTGAAAACAATCTAACATGCCATCACTTTATACGGCAGCCATAACCCAAAGGAGTATGTTCTAAGAATAGTTTTAAGTTTTGCACAAAAAAACCTGTTATGGCTACAGCAATGTTTTCTTTAGATTTGAGAATTTTATTTGCTAATTTTTTTTTAACCACTAGAAACTAAATATAATGAAATCCCTGCCTCCAACAATATAAAAGCAACCTTTCAAAGGCTTATTCATTCCACAAATATTTATTATTATTTATTGTGTTAAGCCTATGAGAGTCTGTGGATGAAATATATATTTAGTGCTTATTCTCAAAGAATTCACAGCCTGGTAGAATTGTGAAAACAGCTGTGGATTTTATCAAGATTAATCACATAAACTGCCATCTTCCCACTTACTCTTCATTCATCTACTTAAGATTAGTCCAACACCTACTATGTGTGAAAGAGAAAATAAAATGAAAATGAAAACGTAAGTTTGTATTCCATTTCTAGACCTAAAGAAGTACAAATAGGCAAATACTAAAACTTCTTGAGAGAAAAATTAAGGCTGAAAATGAGATATAAACATATAAATGTAACATATGGGAAATGTTTGAAATGAAAATCACTTCAGCAATTTTACTATATTCCAGACTTGAACAAAATTTAATACTCACAGATTTCTAGCCAGATGGATTTTCATATTGACAATGAAAGCCAAAGTATTTAATCAACTCAAAACTGGATATTAATAAATCAGAATAGGCACTTCCACAACTATCTTTAATCATTAGCTTTTACAGAGAAAATAATCACACAAAGCATATTATAAAATGAATAAGGCGGCAAATTGCATGAAGAAAGCCCCAAATGAGTTGAATTCACAATTTTGGTAAAGAGGTTTAAGGCCGTGCAGGGTAGCAGCAACATTAGTTTCTTCTCAGGCAACATTTAAACTAAAATTATAAGCTGACTATTTTACAGATTACAGTATCATCTATTTGAAACTAATGGGTTTATCCACCTGCTTACTAGAGTAACCATAAAGAGAGCTGCAACTCTGCCCTACCTGGCTGATCCAAGCTCACGTGACTATTACTAGACAACTGAGAAAAACAGTAGCTGTCTCAGTATTTTTCAAAGCTTGGGCTTTCTCTTTAAAGGATTCCAGTGATGAGTACACACAGACACTTACATATTTGGTAAACAACTATATTATACTTCTCAGTTATTACTACTTGTACATTTCTAGGGTCTCTACATAATGAACTGCATGGCTCCAGGGGATGTTATTCATATAAACTTCAAGGTGATGTATCTCCCTTGCTTACCATTAATATCAGATGCTAGTACCTGATTCACCCAGATAAAAGTCAATACTTCTAAATGTAAGCACTGTAAGTAAATATTCTGAAAAAAGGTTTAACCTATGAAGTCAGGAGTCTTGAATCAAAATGGAATCTTGACTCTAACATTTCATGATCTCAAGTTAACCTCTTTTAGCATCATTCCATCTATAAAAAATAGTATTCAAAACATTGTCACTTAACCCATTTATGCCTAGTGTTCCATTATCGGAATGCTAAGCTTGTGGGAGTTATTTATATCCTACGGCTCAAGGTCATGACCAAAGTCTTTCACAAAAAAAATTTGCAACCTTCAGCATACATGGGTTAATAGGGTTGTTGTGAGACTAATGAAAACTAAGCCCTGTAAACAGTCAAGCCTTACTACACAAACACTATTTATTTCCAATAATCCTTCTCCCCAACACTATTAGCTGACCTCCATGCCTTTCCTGAGCTTATCTTTTCATAATAGTAGCATGTCATTTTAATCATTTGTTCATAATTTCTCTTGGAAGCCTGTGAATATCTTAAGAGCAGGGACTACGGCACTGTACTTCCCACTCTAGCTCTCAGTAGAGAGCCAATAAGAACTGTATTATTTCACCATTATGTTATCATGTAAACAGGAACAATCTACTCTACTGTACAGTCCTGTCACACATAGGCTTTATTATCCTTACTATAATACACTACATTTTAGTAATTTGTATGCTAAAATTCAAATCTAAAACATCCAAGTGATTAATTCCCAGGATACAGGTGAAAGACTCAAAGAAACTACAGCTGCTCAAACTCTTCTTGCTTGACAGAGTTACCACCTTCACCCCAGACCCCACTACATCATGAGTACTCTAGATATCTCACCCCAGACCCCACTACATCATGAGTACTCTAGATATCTCACCCCAGACCCCACTACATCATGAGTACTCTAGATATCTCTTAGAAAACTAAGGGTTTACCAATGGGAGACTTCCTCAATTATTTATTCTGGTATCTGGAACACACTAACGAGCTCAAGAGTTAAACATATCTGAGAGAGCTGAAGGAATCTGTATCACTTCCACTGAGAAAAAGGATTTGTCTCTGTGTTTTTAAAGATCATCAAATAGGCTGGGCATAGTGGCTCACACCTATAATCCCAGCAATTTGAGAGGCCGAGGCGGGCAGATCACGAGGTCAGGATTGGGGACCAGCTTAGGCAACATGGTGAAACCTTGTCTCTACTAAAAATACAAAAATTAGCCAGACATGGTGACAGGTGCCTGTAATCTCAGCTACTCGGGAGGCTAAGGCAGGAGAATCACTTGAAACCGGGAGGCAGAGGTTGCAGTGAGCCAAGATCATGCCACTGCACTCCAGCCTGGGCAACAGAGTGAGACTCTATCAAAAAATAAATAAATAAGATAAAAAGAATCAATGTAAAAAATTAATAATGATAAAGAGTGATTACAGTCCTCCTACCCTTTTACTTCTGATCTCTCAAATAATAGGATGCTACTAAATAACTAATAATGTAAGTATTGTAGGAAAAAATGTGTGTAGTACACTCTGGCATTCACTAGCCTAATAAGTAACTATTCTTCCACCTATCTTTTTGTTTTTTTTTATGTATTTCTTTTCCCACATGGTCATGGAAAGAACATACATATCAGCATCAGAGAGGTACAAAATCAAATCTTAGCTCTATTGCTTACTTGTTTCACAACCTGAGGACAAAGTGCTCAATAAATAATAAATGTAGTTAGAGTAAATTTTGTAAAAGCTACAAGATGATCATACTCCTGTATCTTCTTCCTATTAAACTATACAAGTCTACAGTTAGCATACAGAAAGAAACCAGAGTGTCTTGTGAAGAGGCTGAAGCCTCACAGTCACATTTACAATGGAAAGTACAGCAGAAATGGTTACACAAAAGTAGAGAGCAGGGACAGGAGGATCTAGGAGGTAAAGCAAAGCAGCATGATGATCAGACTGGAGGAGATAACAGGTTCACAGAGAAGTTTCCACTCTCACCACAGCCTTGGGGTTTTAAAGGAAAAAACATTAAATGTCTTCCATGTTCCCAACTTAGGACCAAAATTTCCTTTGAGGCTAAAACTGGCTAGGGTCTCAGAGGGCAGAGTTTGCCCTATCCAGCTAGTCTCCCCTATGCTGAGCAGCAGCAGGAAAGGGAGGGGTGGCAGATCCCAGACTGTGCTGTGATGAACTATGAACTGGGGAAGGGCCAGAGCTGCAGTGAAAATGGTGGTCAGTAGGATCAGGGTCAGTAACTATAGCTAAGTCACTGCACCCTCAGCAAAAGACACCAAGACCCATACAATGTATTTGGTAATGGCAATAACGTCCATGGTTTTCAGTTTTGTGAGCCCTAAAATCTGTTTTTTTCCAGTTTACTCAGGCATTCAAGAGAAATAATTCATACCACCCACATCAGAAGAAACTGACATATAATCCTAAAAATGTGTAGATTTATAATAAGAGAAACAACTAGCTTGAGAATCAAGTTGCATAGCTTCTCTGATTGACAGGTCAATTTAAAAGTCGAAAGCTCTATCCGAGGACTGTTTGAGGAACATGGAATCAAAGCCACAACCACAAAATGGATGTTCAGCAACAATGGAAGCTACACAATTCCTCAGAAATTCTTCTTCCAGACTCTCAGGGTATTTGTTCAGAACACTTTTGCTAAGGCATGACAACTTCTAGTCTGAACGCCTCTCTTCCCACTACATACCCATTTTTCCCATTTCTGAGGTCCCTCCCTTTCCTGTCCCATTACTTTTCTGACTGCATATTTCAAACTACCAAAATATTGACACTTATTCATTCTCTGGTTTTAAGGTTTTTAAACAGCTTCTACTTTTTTTTAATAGAACCACTATAAAAATTTAATCAATGAATAATATTAATGAATAAAGAGTAATGAATTATAATAGCATTTATTGGCAACTAATGACCAAAAAAAAATGCCTAACCAGTCAAAAAGTTGAGCATATGCCAATAAGGGCCACAAAAAAGATGCACTTCATCTTTGCATGACACAAAAGGTCTCTAGATTTTCAGTAAACAAAAGAGCATACTAACCGATTTTACAGTGAATAGCCCTAACACTAGATGTACAACATACTAGGAAACTCACAAGATGAAATATTAAGAGTGCTTCAGAAGTTGATAAATATTTCCACTAGGTGAATAAAAGTAATTTCAAAAAAACAGAAAGCCAGGGGGGAAAATGCCTTCATTATTCAAAGTTTTCACCATTTAGAAAAACATTGCCAAAATGTAAAATTTTCCAAATATAGAGAGAACATCAGGCTCTCCTCTCAAATGAAAGTAGCTGAATACTTTTCATGCATTGATAACCATGAAAAATACAAAGTATCTTTTGGATCAATGATATGAATAATGCTTTATTTTTAATATAGACATAAAACACAGACTTCATGTATTATGCATCAGGAAGTACAGTCATCCCTCAGTATATGCAGGGTTCCAGGTATACCAAACTCTACCCATACTGAAGTCCCTCAGAAGACCCTGCCAGGCCCACCTATACAAAAAGTCATCTACCCTATCCACAGATGTGACATTCTGCAAATACTGTATTTTTGATCATTGTTTGGTTGAACAAAATCTATGTACAAGTGGCTCCATGCAGTCCAAACCCATGTCATTAGCTTACACTCCGAGCCTCAGTCAGTTCTTTAACAGCCAGGTGGAAGTTCTGCTGCCTGACATCCCCAGCTAACTACATTAAACAGTTTTGAGAGTTCATCACTTCACCTCTAGAAAAAAGAAATGAGTCAGTTTAGCTATAATTTCAGAGCAGAGAAAAAGACTGTCCCATTCATTTAGCCACCAAGGTTGTAAGCTGAGGAGCACCTCTGCTGCTGAGGACAAATCTAGATCCAATAAGTGAGAAAGAATGGCAAACAAGTGGAGACCACGTTAACTTGAAGGGGAATGAAAACTCGGGAGAAAGGATCTTCCTAAAGTTGTGTATAAGACAAAAACATAAGAATAGCTAAAAGAAATAAATTTAAATCTGTGAATCGAGTAAGAAAACATAGAGCCACTTTCTCTTTTCCTCTGTTATTCTGAAAAAAATGCCTTATTAATAATCCTCTTAATTACGACATTGATCCATTCAGGTCGTTCAGGAAATAGGCTCTAATCTGAAAATCTCAAAACCACCCACCAAAGGTGGATACGCTTAGAGGAAAACAGAGTGAGGGGGTGAGAGAAGGAAAATTAATCCTTAAAATGGTAAAATGCAAACTAATCAGAGAATAGAAGACGTATAATCCAAGCTATTTTCAGTTGAGGAATTTCTTTAAACTTTATCACAATACATGACTTTATATAAGCAGAACTTACTTTCCCCTTGTGAATTTAAATTATAATAAACGTCACTAAATAGTGTCACTCTACCTGTCACTACATAACAAAATCATCTAATCCTTAAAACCTATCATTCCAGGACACTAACAAATGAAAGAGTTCATCCTTCTCTGTATCTTAGCTACCCGCATTTGAGTGAAGAGAAGGTAACTCCCTTCAAGTAGGCTCCAAATTACTAGTGTGGCAAGATTTGGAAAGAATTGTAACCCTTTTAGGATCTGACCCTCCAAATCCTTGATCATATTAACTTTTGCTGAAATGTTAACATCTCCATTCTGTACTTTTGGAATGACAAAGAGGGAAAAAAATGAACAGTTTAACAAACAAATTACTCTCTATACGAAGTGTACTGCATTACAATTTAAAATGAGTCCACAGTATTAATCTATTCTTAATTTCTCCCACTGTACTGATATAATAATTTAAAGGATAGAATAGCTTTGGAATGATGAGAATAAATAGCTATGTGCTATAGTAAAATATCAATAAAATAAAATTATCATTGTCAACACTCACCCTTAAGAGGGTGTCATTCTAATAATAATCATAACCAAGAAACATACCTGCTCATTTTGACTCCATTCCCCTTGTTGCTTCAGAGACGGAATCGCCCAGATGCTCAGTTTCCCTGAGAAGTGAATGGCTGCCAGGAGCATCCCATCCGGAGAAAGGCTCATCTTAAAAATTCCATCCTAAACAAGAATCATAAGGTCAGGGCAAAAGATTTATGGTCAAACAGAAATAACTCAGAATTAAATCACACTCTGTAGACGTGCCAAGTTATAAATGATCTTCAGTAACTAAGAGTGCCACCAGCTTCATATCATTATAAATGTACTTCAGCAGAGAGAAAAAGGACTCCTGACTTTAAGGAGTTTGTTATCTACTTCAGAGTTATAATTTACGTATAACCCAAAACCCAAATATGTAAGGATTATAAATATATTTCTTTACACATCAATTACCATGAGTTCTCAATATCTTTTAAGGTTGATCTTGATTAGATTTCAATTCTTTGAAATTTGGGCCTAGATCCTTATAAGATTCTATATCTACACAGTGCCTGAAGTATGCTACATATCATAAATAGGTCAAAAATTCATGCTGTGGAAAAGAAGGAAAGAAGTAGCAAAGAAGAGAGATAGAGAAAGAGTGCAAGAATGACAGAAACAGAAGAAGACAAAGAGAAAGAAAATGGTCCTTAATTTAAGAAATGCTATGAATGTTTACAATTTTCTAGATTTGCTGCCAAACTATCCAGTTTAAGGAATCTAACTGTTATTACAGAACACAGAAATTTTGTAATGACTGATGTCACATAGTCAACCAAAAGGTACACAAAGGAAGAGTTATCCTTCTAGCCCTTCTTGTCCAAATAACCTGTGTCTTTTCCTTTCTCAGATGCCACAAACCATATGAGCAGAAATCCTATGAGCAGAGACATCACCTGCCACCACCTACAACACACTCAGAAGACCGAACGAACATTAACTAGAAAGCTATTTCCCATTCAGGCATTTATCGAGAACAAAGTACAAGGTACCCTGCCCATGAAGAATAAAACAGAGGCCAGAAAACAGCAACCCACAACCATCTCTCTTCTGAACATTTAGAAAATCTGGAAAAACACAGCCCACATCCCCAAATGACAAAAGAACTTGGTAGCAGATGATCCCTCAGAAGGGTCATAAAGTTTCCAGTTAGCCAATACCTGCGCTGCTCTTTAATACTGCTCCAGTATCAGGGTCAAGTACTAGCTCCAGAACTGAAAATGAAACATGACTATACTGAAAATCAAAATTATTACACTGATCCAATTCACTAAATTATATTATCAGCCTGGCCTCTGCAGACATTTAAGCCCTCAAGTCTCAAATGACTAAGGTGTCTTAGCCATGAAAAACAGAACGATTTCAGGAGGTCAGGAACATTGCTGAATGAGTATATAGAATGAAAAGATTAGCATCCTCTAATCGCTTTACTAAAGACTAAAATTACTTTAACTAGATATAATAGGTTAATCCCAGAATCCCGCAATTAAATGTAAGACTGAAATACAAATGCTTGAAAAAAGAGAAGCAAGAAAAGCAAAAGTACTCCAAAGCAAAATTTTAAATCTATCACCTCCCTTCCTCTGAGATGGGATCAGGGAAAGCAGCAGAAGAAAAAGGGCCTGACTTCCTCCTTCCTCAACTTTAAAGTCAATAAACTCCATGGTTTTGTACAAGGCAGGCCTCAGAAGCATAGATTTTTACCAGCCAAAAGAATTCTGCCGATCTTTCAGATTTCACAAAGAAAGAGATTGAAGTCCTGAAAGATACAGACACTTGTCCATGATCATTCAAGTGTGTAGAGCAAAATCTGATCTAAATGCAGATGTTTTCAAACCCAATCATGGCCCTTCCATGAGCCATGACTATAGTCCTCACCTGGATCCTGACCTAGTTTCTAGCAGTCACAAGCAAGTTTCTCAGGAGAAATTATGGTCAAGTATAATTTATTGTTCTGATCACTTGACTCATTAGTCATGTGTGATCTGTATGGTAATTCCCAGGTATTATAAATGTTCCATTATACAACTCCACTAAAAGTGCTCTGAAAGGAAGAAAAAAGTTTGTGAATCTCTTTAACAACAACAAAAGTATAGTGAATAATTTTACGATAGCAATATGACCAGGAAAGCAATGAACAAATATGTAGTTTTTTAATTTTTAAAAAAATTCTTCTTTCCCAGTGGGGTTCAAGACATGCTACCCCAAAATAAGTCATGTTAGCATTTAAGCAAACATCAGAAGCAGGAAGGTCACTCTCACCTTCCTCCCACCCTTCCTTCATGAGGCAGGTCATAAAATCTAGGAAGGATTTTCTGACCTTCCACTAAAAGCAAGTCATGATCCTCATTCCAGAGGTACCCTCACAAAACCTGGAAGAAAAGAACATCCTTATCTCTGAAAACAGAGTCACAGTAAGAATGTGAACACACAGGCTTTGCCAAGTTCCTCCAAGTTTGCTGCTATTAAATTATACTCATCCAATCATGCTTCCACAACTATCCAGTTTTCTTCTTCAAAGCTAGCATTAAAAATACACATGTCTACCCATTTCTTTGAGTCTCCATTTCCTTAGGAAAGCTCCCATGTCACATAAAATTTACAATAAATACATCAGTATGTTTCTCTTGCTAATCTGTGTTTTGCTGTAGGTGCCTCATCTATGAATCTAAGAAAGTAAAGAGAAAAGATATTGTTCCTCCTCTACATTCCCTTCTTTCCTTTCTCAGATCTGGACCAAGCAGACCTAATAGACATCTATAGAACTCTCCACCCCAAATTCACAAAATACACATTCTTCTCAGCAGCACATTGCACTTACTCTAAAATTCACCACATAATTGGAAGGAAATCACTCCTCAGCAAATGCAAAAGATCGAAATCATACCAAACAGTCTCTCAGACCACAGTGCAATCAAATTAGAACTCAGGATTAAGAAACTCACTCAAAACTGCACAACTTCATGGAAACTGAACAATCTGCTCCTGAATGGTTACTGGATAAATAATGAAAGGAAGGCAGAAATAAAGATGTTCTTCAAAACCAATGAGAATGAAGACACAACGTACCAGAATCTCTGGGACACATTTAAAGCAGTGTCTAGAGTTAAATTTACAGCAATAAATGCCCACATGAGAAGCAAGGAAAGGTCTAAAATTGACACCCTATCATCACAATTTTAAAAACTAGAGGAGTAAGATGAAATAAATTCAAAAGCTAGCAGAAGACAAGAAATAACTAAGATCAGAGCAGAACTGAAGGAGATAGAGACACAAAAAGCCCTTCAAAAAAGAATCAATAAATCCAGGAGCTGGTTTTTTGAAAAGATCAACAAAATAGACCACTAGCCAGTCCAATAAAAAAGAAAAGAGAAGAATCGAATAGATGCAATAAAAAATGATAAAGGGGATATCACCACCGATTCCACGGAAATACAAACTACTATCAGAGACTACTACAAACAACTCTATGCACATAAACCAGTAAATCTAGAAGAAATGGATAAATTCCTGGACACTTATACCCTTCCAAGACTAAACCAGGAAGAACTGGAATCCCTGAACAGACCAATAACAAGGTCTGAAGTTGAGGCGGCAATTAATAGCCTACCACCCAAAAAAGGTCCAGGTCCAGACAGGTTCACAGCCGAATTCTATCAGACATACAAAGAGGAGCTGGTACCATTCCTTCTGAAACTATTCCAAACAATACAAAAAGAGGGAATCCTCCCTAACTCATTTAATGAGACAAACATCATCCTAATACCAAAACCTGGCAGAGACACAACTAAAAAAGAAAATTTCAGGCCAATATCCACGATGAACATAGATGCAAAAATCTTCAATAAAATACTGGCAAACCAAATCCAACAGCACACCAAAAAGCTTATCCATCACGACCAAGTAGGCTTCATCCCAGGGATGTAAGGCTGGTTCAACATACGCAACACTATAAACATAATCTATCACATAAACAGAACCAAAGTAAAAAAACCACATGATTATCTCAAGATGCAGAGAAGGACTTCGACAAATTTCAACAGACCTTTATGCTAAAAACTCTCCATAAACTATGTATCGATGGAATGCATCTCAAAATAACAAAAGCTATTTATGACAAACCCACAGCCAATATCATAGTGAATGGGCAAAAACAAGAAGCATTCCCTTTGAAAACTGGCACTAGCCAAGGGTGCCCTCTCTCACCATTCCTGTTCAACATAGTATTAGAAGTTCTAGCCAGAGTAATGAGGCAAGAAAAAAAAATAAAGAGTATTCAATTAGCAAAAGAGGAAGTCAAATTGTCTCTCTTTGCAGACAACATGATTGTATATTTAGAAGACCCCATCATCTCAGCCCAAAATCTTCTTAAGATGATAAGTAACTTCAGCAAAGTCTCAGGATACAAAATCAATGTGCAAAAATCACAAGCATTCCTATACACCAATAACAGACACACAGAGAGCCAAATCACGAGTGAACTCCTATTCACAATTGCTACAAAGAGAATAAAATACCTAGGAATACAACTAACAAAGGATGTTAAGGACCTCCTCAAGGAGAACTAAAAAGGAAATAAGAGAGGACACAAACAGATGGAAAAATATTCCATGCTCATGGTTAGGAAGAATCAATACCATGAAAATGGCCATACTGCCCAAGGTAATTTATAGATTCAATGCTATCCCCATCAAGCTACCACTGGCCTTCTTCACAGAACTTGAAAAAACAACCTTAAACTTCATATGGAATCAAAAAAGAGCCCACATAGCCAAGATAATCCTAAGCAAAAGGAACAAAGCTGGAGGCATCACACTACCTGACTTCAAACTATACTACAAGGCTACAGTAATCAAAATAGCATGGTACTGGTACCAAAACAGAGATATAGACCAATGGAACAGAACAGAGGCCTCAGAAGTAACACCATACACCTACAACCATCTGATCTTTGACAAATCTGACAAAAACTAGCAATCAGAAAAGGATTCCCTTCTTAATAAATGGTGTCGGGAAAACTGACTAGCCACATGCAGAAAGCTAAAACTAGACCCATTCCTTACACTTTATACAAAAATTAACTCCAGATGGATTAAAGATTTAAACATAAGACGTAACACCATTAAAAACCCTAGAAGAAAACATAGGCAAAACCATTCAGAACATAGGCACAGGCAAGGACTTCATGATTAAACACCAAAAGCAATGGCTACAAAAGCCAAAATAGACAAATTGGATCTAATTAAACTTAAGAGCTTCTGCACAGCAAAAGAAACAATCTTTACAGTGAACTGCCAACCAACAAAATGGGAAAAAAATTTTTCAAGCTACCCATCTGACAAAGGGCTAATATCCAGAATCTACAAAGAACTAAAACAAATTTACAAGAAAAAAAACAACTCCATCAAAAAGTGGGTGAAGCATATGAACAGACACTTTTCAGAAGACATTTATGCAGCCAACAAACATATGAAAAAACACTCATCATAACTGGTCATTAGAGACGTGCAAATCAAAACCACATTGAGATACCATCTCATGCCAGTTAGAATGGTGATCATTAAAAAATCTGGAGTCAACAGATGCTGGAGAGGATGTGGAGAAATAGGAACGCTTTTACACTGTTGGTGGGAGTGTAAATTAGTTCAACCATTGTGGAAGACAGTGTGGGGATTCCTCAATGATCTAGAAATAGAAATGCCATTTGACCCAGCAATCCCATTACTGGGTATATACCCAAAGGATTATAAATCGATCTAGAGAGAGAGATCCAAGATGGCCGATTAGCAACAGCTCAGGAACGTAGCTCCCAGTGAAAGCGCAGAGAACGAGTGGACGCCGTACTTTCCGACGAATTTTTGTTGCCCACAGACCGGGAGAGTCCCGGCAAAGAAGCCACACGGGTCGCCAGCGCGACTCTTTTGGCCGGTGCGGCTCTTTTGCCGGCGCCCGGGGCGGCGCTTCCCAGTGCAGAGTATACAGGACGGAGGGGCTCGGCTGGTCCCATCCCCACAAGGAAAACAGCAATTGGAAGCGCTGAGGACTGAGAGTTTCACAGCAAGCACAGCGAACCCGGGAAGGTCTGGCTCTGAGGGGAACGGGTGTCCACCAAAGGATAACTAAGAAACCGAAAAACTTCATCACCTGGCGAAGAGAGACTCAAAATGGCCGCGTAGCAGCAGCTCGGGATTGTGGCTCGCGGTGAGGGCGCAGAGAGCGAGCGGACGCCGCAGTTGCAGACGAATATTTGATGCCCACGGACTGGGAGATTCCCGGCGAGGGAATCTTTTGGCGACTCTTTTGGCCGGCGCGGCGCTTCTCGGTGCGGAGTGTGCGGGACTGGGTGGTGCCCTTTTAGTCGGGCTCCGCTGGTCCCATCCCCACAAAGAGAACAACAATTGGAAGCGCTGAGGACTGAGAAGCACAGCTGAACCTGGGAAGGACAGCTCTGTGGGGAAGGGGCGCCCCCCGAAGGAAAACTAAGAAACAGAAAAAACTTCATCACCAACAAGCCGGACGTCCACTCAGAGACCCAATCTGAAAGTCGGCAATTACAAAGACGACAGGTGGATAAATCCACAAAAATGGGAAGAAACCAGTGCAAAAAGGCTCAGAACACCCGAAATCAGAATGCCTCTCCTCCTACAGGGGATCGCAGCTCCTCATCAGCAAGAGAACATGACCTGATGGAGGATGAGTGTGATGAACTCACAGAATCAGGCTTCAGAAGGTGGATAATAAGAAACTTCTGTGAGCTAAAAGAACATGTTCTAACCCAATGCAAAGAAACTAAGAACCTTGAAAGAAGATT
>PVKP010017599.1:0-45800 GCA_004027715.1 Plecturocebus donacophilus | reverse complement strand
ACTTTCAGATTGGGCCTCTGAGTGGACGTCTAGTTTGTTGATGATGAAGTTATTTCTGTTTCTTAGTTTTCCTTCTAACAGTCTGGCCCCTCTGCTGTAGGACTGCTGAGGTCCACTCCAGGCCCTGCTTCCTGGGGATCACTTGCAGCAGCCTCTGCATTTTCACTGGGAGCTGCAATCCTGAGCTGCTCCTAATCGGCCATCTTGGATCTCTCTCAATCTTTTTTATTTTTTATTTTTTGAGACAGAGTCTTGCTCTGTCGCCCAGGCAGGAGTGCAGTGGTGCAATCTCGGTTAACTGCAACATCTGCCTCTGGGTTCAAGTGATTCTCCTGCCTCAGCCTCCCAAGTAGCTGGGACTACAGGCACCCACCACCACGCCCAGCTAATTTTTGTGTTTTTAGTAGAGACGGGGTTTTACCATATTGGCCAGGCTGGTCACAAACTCCTGACCTTGTGATCCACCTGCCTCGGCCTCCCAAAGTGCTGGGATTACAGGTTTGAGCCACCAGGTCCAGCGCAAAATCTTTAAGAAAGTTATTTATCACCACAAGTGTTGTCATCTGTGACTCATGAGCCACTAGATGAACCTGAACCATTAGTGGCTGTCCAGATCCTCCAACTTTTTGAGACAGTATTCTAATCAGGATTTTATGACACCAAGGTATCCCACCATTTTTGCAACATAGGTAGAAACGCCAAGCTGCAAGTAATTGACGTGTGTGTCACTGATTCCTGGAGCAGCTTTGAATGCATTAAATCTGTTTTTAGCAGACCTTGTACAGGAGTTATCTCTCAAAATCTCTGTAAAGAGCAATAAGAATGTGTAGTGTTGCATGATACAATCCAAGCCTGTGAGTTGTATCATCAGGGATTGTCAGAATTATGTATGTGTCTGTTCCATGTCCTGCTGGTAACCAGCTTACAGACTTTCCATCAGTTTGGCTTAGGTGTTCATTAACAGGACTGTATTGCCATAATGATGGTATGACACTGCACATAGTTGTTGTGCACATGGTTAATATGGTATGGCGGTGCTGCACACGATCACTGTACAGAATTAACAAGGCTGGAATATGGACCTCTGCTGTAGGGGGCATGGCACATGCGACTCATGCTGGAATGAGTAGGAGGCTTTCCTCAATGGATATGGAGACTGATGTGTGCTCCATATCTTGAGGGGGCCTGTCTTGGTTTCCTTTGGCAGAGTCGTCTATTAGCTACTTTTGAAGGCCATACCAATCTTTTTAAGCCATGAAATTTTTCTCATTTCTGCTTCATCTCTGTGGTAGGAACCATTCTCTATTCTTACTCCCTCCTCTTTGCCAACTCCCACCAAACATCCAACCCAAGTCCTGGCTGCTTTCTTGCTTAGGTCTGTGGCTGGTAATAATGGCGCCAGAATCAAGGTGGGCAGTTTGGGGTAGGAAATGAGTAGAGGTGAAGCAGCAGCTCTGTGTGTGTGTGTGTGTGTGTGTGTGTGTGTGTGTGTGTGTGTGTGTGTGTGTGTGCGCGCACGTGCATTTGCATGTGTATTTGTTGACAAATGAGAGTATAGCCATAAGATTTCATTGTTACTTCTAGTCTTTGTGCACCTAGCTGGAGGGACATTAAAAAAATATGGCCATTCTCCCATCTAGGGGGTGCCCATCTCAGACTTCTCTGATAAGAGTAGTTTGAGGACATATACAGATTAGTCTATGGAAAAAGATGTTTAAACTCAGCATGAAGGAGAAACAAATTTCAGAGTGGAAAGCAAGACAGGTAAGTAGTTATGTGATTTCCATGCCCACATTTGCTTGGGCCAGGAAAGTGGTCCACCTCTTTTATGACAGTGGGAGATTTCGGAAACAGTTTGAGTTTTGGCAGGCCAATGCCCTGTTAGGCTGGTGTAGAGAGGGAGGAAGGGAGGGAGGCCAGAGATTCGAGAAAGTGATGATGAGTAGGATCTTAGCTCTAAATGAAAAGAACTGGACTTACTAAGTGGGTGGATTACTTGCCAGCCATAACTTTTAGGGCAGGGTAACTCTGGAGAGAAGGCGAAGACCAGCAGAAATATACTGTGAAATTGCCAAATATGTTTGATTACAGAAAACACAGCCTGGTTATTTTTGTCTAGATGTGACTTCCAACTTCTGAAGACAGGATTGCCAAGAGATGGTGGTCTTTACCATATATAGCTCCTGTCCCCATCTCTTTATGTGTAGAGACTTGCATTGGGGGTAATGGGTAGTAAACCATATATTTCCAAAAGACGATGTGAAGAGTCACTGTTTCTCTTTGTCTGGGATGTGATTGGCTTTTAAATTAGTCATAAATGTTTGATAAAAATCTGGTATATGCTAAGTCCCAGGCTTGGTTGATATCTCAGGCTATGATAGCTGTGACCTTCAAGAAATCTCTGGCTTGGGGAATCTGTAGTTTCTGGTTGTCCAAAAAAGATAGTTCCTAGTCCTACTTTATTTTCTACCCACTCAACTCTCCAGACTTCCCTCTTGGTAAAGGAATCCTTGATTCTCCCTGTATCTTCTCTGTTGATTTCAATGTCCATGTTCTGAGTTTTGAGTTTTCCCGAAGCATAGGAGCAGGCTTGGCCCCAGAGCTCCTGGCTTTCTTTTCAACGAGCATCAGAAATGCTATCAATATATTCTCTCTGTTGCTTTATCAGCTTCTCTAAATTTATTTTGTAAGGGAGTCACCAACTCCTTCATGACTTCTAAATGGTTGTCTTTGCCAGTTTGTTACTGGGTTTTCCTTGAACTTCTCAGGTTCCCAAGCCACATCCTAGCAGGGCATCCAGGAACCTTGCATTGGACCGCTCAGTCCTTTGGCTTTCTTCTGGTCATAGGTGTTGGGCCTCCCGTTAGGTAGAATTCCTTTGAGCAGAACCAAAATGGCCAAATGAGACATCATCCAAGTTCCTCCCTCCTTTACTGTCTCAGCTTTTTCAAGCACCTCTTTCTCCTCTCTTTTCTGCCTTTTCCTCAGTCTGTCTAGTTCTCTTTGTAGGAAAGAAGTTCTTGGTCAGAGGTCCTAAAACCACCACCAGCTGGGGGTGGTGAGAATGGTGAGGAGGTTGGACAGTCCTGGGGCTTTTTTGAAAGGGGACTTTATGGTTATTTCGCTTATTTAGGGTGAGGAACTAAGAATTCTTAAGCCTTCAGTTTCATCCATATTTCAGTGTAAGCAGAAAAGCACATTTCAAAGCCAAATAGAAGTGATTTTCTACTAAGTCTATCCTTTATGATTCTTACTCCCTTGGTCTCTTAATATTAATTGTAAGGAATGAACAATTAAGTTACCATCTTTTCATCAGAAAGGAGGGTAATTTTCATAACCAAAAGAGATGTAAAGGAACTATACTACTACTTGAAGTGTGAAAAGAGGAAAGGGGTGTTATGTGAACCTTTTCAATAGGAAAATTCAGAAAGTGGAATGATTCATCCATAGGCATAATTCTTTTAGGAGATTCTGTGCTCAAAGGGAAGGGAATGGTTTCTGATCCTTCTGAAGAGAAAAGGAATAGCATTTTTCTTAAACCTAACCCAGTTTCAGCATTGGAGATACAGAACTTTTTCTTGTAGCTGATGGCATTGATATTTCTTGAGAGAGAGAACCCACCCACGGCACTTTTCTGAGCCTAGCAGAAATCAGCGGAGCTTGGGCTTCTCTTAGGAGGTTTGCAATGGACTTCAACATGCAGGCTTTTCAGAAGCACCAAACTGATTGTGCAGTTACTCCTTTTGTAGAAGAGGCCAAAATCCTCCTCCTTCATTTCTCCTATATTCACTCCTCCAGGATGATAAAGCCTCCCTCTTGTTTATCTGTGTCTGTCTGTCTGATTGGTTAGATTTGGCTGCTCTTCCACGCTAATGGTGGCAGGTGGAGAGCAGAGCAACCTTTCCTCGGAAGGGGACAACTCGAGGTGCTGGTACATTTCCCTTGTTTTCTATGTTCTTCTTTCTAGTGGGTCTCATGTAGAGATAGAGATATTTTTGTTTTAGAGATTCCAAAGTATATATTTTTAGTGTAAGAAATGTACCCTCTCCACACTCCATGATGTAAATAGAACCAGGAATGAATGTGTCATTGTGATAATCCCATAGCAATTTGTGGTAGGAACAAGACCCTTTTTCCTCACCACCAAGTCTCATGGTCTGTGTCTGTGAACCAGGGCAGGTAATTGTGATACTGCATCTCATAGACCTCTGCCTGCCCAGATTTTTGTGTGCTCATCTCAACAGGTGAAAAATAAAGTCTATATAAACTGTTTGCACCTGTGGTGTTCTTTGAGTCCAAATGAAGGGGCTGAGCCAATGCTGACCAATTTCAGAGCTTGTGAATGAGAGTGTGAAGATAGGGGAGGAAAGGCGTGGTGGCTGCTGAGAGTGCCCTAGGAGGGCTGTGTTCCTCTCCCTGCTGCAGAGCATGAGGAGGCTGTCAGGGCCTCTCTCATGGGATGGCTAAGCTTGTGTTGGAACAGGACAACCTGGAAAGAAAGCTTATTCCGAAGATACAACCAGGCTGATGAGAGAACTTGTTAATATTTAGGGATTCTGCTGCCTAGAAATCTAGATTTTAAAGCTCTGCGGTCACTCCAGAGTTGTTTTTTTGGGTCAGGGAGGGGTGTTGTGTTTCTGTTCCTCTCATATCCCATTGTTGGAGACTTAGAGAGGAGGGGGAGAGGGAAGCAATGGAGTGAGAGTAGAGCAGCCAGTGAGGGGGTGAAAGGAAAGGGTGGAGGAGCCAGGCAGCAGCTTTATTGAGTGCCAAGAAAGGCATCCCCTGAAACGTCCTGAACACGTGGCACCGTGTGGACATGTACTACACAGCCAGTGCCAGCATGGCCTGTGGCCTACAGACAGAGAGCTCATTAGTTCTGAGGCTTTTTGCTACCTTTTGGCTATTCTTTCCCTTAACAGTATGCCCATCATGCCCTTTGTCTCACAGAGAGACACGCTTAGTTTGCATTGAGTAGAGTATGGGAAGGCTGCTCCTGCAGGAAACAGAGCCAGTTCTGATGCCTTGGGTGTGGAGGGGCTGGGGTACAGGTGCAGAGAGATGGCATGTATCATTTGCACACCCAGGCTGGTTAAGGATTCCATTAATTGATACAGGAAAAGTGCTTAGAACAGCACCTGGCTTATGGTAAGCACATAGTAAGCAATAAAAAATTTGGAGGTAGGTGATGCCTGGGTTGGTTAATTCAGCAATAATCCTACCAGGGATCTGGTCAGCTTATCTGCAGTTCTCTTGGTTTTTCCCTTATAGTCACAGGATGGCTCATGAAGCTTCAAGTATCACATCTGCAGCATAATTTCCAAATGCAGATAGGCTGAGGGGGTTTTCCAGCTTCCCCGTTCTGTCTCCTCCCATGTCATCGGTCAGAACTGAATCACATACCCATCTCTAAGATGGGAAATGGAGGATGGAATTATCATGTTTGGTTTGGACCAATTAGACTCAATCCTGTGGAGTTGGGCCCATCTTCCTTAACCATTTTGCTGCTCTAATACTTGTACAAAATCAGGATTCTGTTAGCAAAGGATAGGCAGGAGCTGCAAGTAATTACATGTCCTAAAGTAAGTGCCAATGCCCCCAGGAGAACCTGCACCACGGGGCCTCAGCAGAGCTGGAGCTGGAGTGTAGAGATCCACGAAACTCAGCAGCAGGCATGCCAGGAGGCCAAGAAATTCCTCTGAACGTCAGTGGGGAGATTTCTAACTCACCAGTACCTGAGTTCCACTCTACACCAATTACAGAGACTCTCTGGAGGGGAGCCAGGCACCAATATCTGTGAAACCCTCTCCAGATGATTCCTCCTTGCAGGCAGAGTTGAACACCAGCTGCCATAATGCTTCTCCTCTGCCTTGACCAGGCTCTTCTGTGTCTGCTTTACTTCCAACTCTCCACTCTGCAATACTCAACTCTGCCACAGTGTCAGCTTCTCCTGCCTAGACGATCATAGCCTTAACCACCTCCAGATTCTTTCAGCTTCAACCCCCACTCTTCACAGCTTCATTGCCTCTGTATTTCCAAAGTCAGATTCCCAAGACTGAGAATGCAATTGCTTGTCATTTCTCAGCAGGCCACACTGTAGGTCCCTGGCCAGCCTATGGGTTAGGGGCCTTTGGCTCTGAAGCTACCTTTGGGCCAACAGGGGAAGCGTGAGAGTCAGGTGATAAAGAATATGGCAGGTGACGGGTGTTCCTTGTCAGAGTTGCGACTTAAGTTTCCCCTAGAAGGAAAGGAGAGCCAGAGATACATGGTAACAATGTGTCTAATTATCTTAGTGATGTCCAAAGGCTGTTCCTGGTTACAGACCTGGCTACAGACTTACCCCTTTTACCTTCTGCTTGTGTTTAATTACAAGGACACACAGGCACATACTTAGAAGAAGAACCTGCAAGTCACCGCATTGCTCTCTCGACAGAGCACACTTTACATGGTCGCACTTGTTTGTGATGTCAAGTGCTCACGGATACAGGGAAGCACAGAACTTCCCTGTCGGGAGGCTAAGCGCATGACTGAGACTTTTAGCAAGAGACAATGTATAATATATAACAAGCCCATCAGGAACAAGCCTGCCTGAGTTCAAGTCCCAGCTCTGTCTCCGTAGCTGTATGGCCTTGGCCACTTGCTTCCTCTGTGCCTCAGTTTTTTCACCTGCAAAATAGGAGTGATAATACTACCTACTTTATAGGGTCAATAAGAAAGAGTCAGTGAATTCCCAAGCATGCCAAGGCAGGCCCCTCTCCATATGCCCTCTGAGTCTCCTCTGGTAGCAGGAGGTCCTCCCTCCTCTTGCCCTTCTGATGCTTGGATTTGCAGCTGTGTGGTGGAATTGACCCCTGGAGTCCAGGGGAAAGGAGTCATGGTCACTGTGACCTTTGTGCATGTGGTTTATAGATATTAACTCATAGGAAGAGACTTTGCTTGGGCCTCCTAGTCTAAGCCATGTTCTCCAGTGCAACTTCCACCTACATCTTTCATTTGGAGCTAGGGAATGTTTACCTAGTTGTAAGATTGTCAGTACTTTATTTGGCCATTGATCTTTGGTATATAGGAAGGGACTGGAGGGTGGGAGTGGAAATAGTGCTATACCCTAAAGGATAGTGACCATTAGTCTGTTATTGTTACCATAGTCCCCAAAGCCCCTGCACTCTCTCAGAAATTACGCAATGCATTATCATCACCAGATTTCCCTATAGCCACAGTGGACAAGGAGGAAGTGCTTTGCCTTCACTACCCAGGCAAAACAGTAGTAAAACAGTTTTCTAGTAACTTTGAGCTGTGTGGTTCTAGCACTAGTTTTGAGTTGTAAGGGCTTCCATGTCCAGTTTTAACAGTTTCATCATCACAGTCATCATCATCAAAGGCCTGCTTTGAGCATTTCATAACCTACCATGCAGGGTCAAAGCACTTCACTGGGAGAATCACTGGCAGTAGTGGACAGCACCTGTTTGTGTGTGTGTGTGTGTGTGTGTGTGTGTGATGAGCATGTCACAAATACATTCTCTCATCTAATCCTCACCATCTATGCAGTGGGCACCATTCCTTCTACAGATGAGAAAACTGAAGTTCAAAAAGGTAGATAAGATACTGAAGTTCACATCGCTGGTAAGTGACAGAGCCCAGAGCAAAGCCATGTTTGTTTGTCTGGAATCTATGCTCTTGGCTTCCCCTCTCTACTAACTCCATAAGAGCTCTGACGATAGGATCATGACTATGAGGGCTGCAGGTAAAACATATACCTGATATGTACAGAAAAGTTAAAGGGCATACTGAAAAATAAAACAGTAGAGAAATGTGAAATTAGGGAACATACCAGTTACATCACTTGTAAATAGCAACAGAAGTTGAGAAAGTGAGTAAGAATTCAAATTCTTCTGGAACAATTCAACAAATTCACATTCTACTTTCAGAAAGTATTCATGGGATATGGTAGATATGCAATTTTTTTTTAAATGAATGAGCAAAGAAAGTTGTCCCTGCTCCTGAGCAGTCCTGGAAAAGTTTTCCCAGGAAGAACATAGGACTCATTAAGATGTGAAGAACTCAAGCACCAATCAAATATTTTGGTAACCTAAATAAATAAATGTCGATGGCTCAATTGTCACATCGTAATTTATTGCATCTCTTTCCCTACTTTGTGTTCAAGGGTACCATGGTTTCACTGAACGTGACCATGGTCAGATCCCACAGAGAGCACTGAGGTCTGTTCAGAGGCTGCTGGAAAAACAGAGAAACCGAAAGCTTGCCCCGAGGAAGAGCTGTTGAAGGAAATGGGGAAGAGACTCAGGGAGTGCTGGCAACTGGGTTTATGTTTGAGGACATGAGTTTTGAAGGGCATGGAGGTGAAATGGGTTCTCTGGTATTTACAGTTGGACTCACATCAAAAACGAAACCATATATGCAAAGCACAGTGGTGAGGCCTGTGGGTTCTGTAGCATCAGGGAGGGGACTCTTTCAGAGCCAGGGAGGCCGTCAAAGAGCAGACAGGGTTGGAGGAAAAAAAAGAAGTTATAGATTGAGCCCCACAGGCAGCATCACCATGAATTGACTGGTTTGCTTGCAGTTAAGGGTTTTGTATAAAGAAGCAATTGTGCTTAAAATAGGAGACCGAGAAAAGAAGACCTTAAATGCCAGGTTATGGGGTGGGGACTATTCTGTAAGTTCCGAGGCACCATCAGAGGGGCGATGTATACTCACTGGTATTTTGGAAAAATTCACCTTGTAGCAGTAAGGGAGAAGAATTGGAAGAGGGAAAAACTTGATGTAGGTAGGCCAGGGCAGAGCAGTGGTGATGGAGAGGAAGAGGAGGATAAGGAGACAAAAGAAGAAACAACAGGCCTGGAGCCCATGAGTGACTGGACGTAGGGGAAGCGCAGGTGGAGTAAAACAGCACCCCGATGTCGTGTGTCTGAGAGAAAAGCTGTCATGTGAAAGAAAGATTAAGCTCATTTGACAGAGCTCCAGAGGATGTAACCAGGACCAACTTATCTTCTGGGAGGCAAATTTGGGCGCAGTGTGAGGAGCTCACAGCTAATGCTGTCCAAGAATGGAACTGGCTGCCCTGGGACCAGCAAGTGTCCAGGGTTGAGGATGCCAGGAAGCCGCAGGTGTGGGACTTGAGGGCCCGTGACTTCAAGACAGGGACAGAGAGGGCGCTGCAGACAGACACCGCCTGGGAGCAGGATGAGAGATGGGAGGATGGTGATAAAGGAGTGGGTGGGGAACAGATGTCTGCGTTAGGAGGAGGGAGCAGACGGGTGCCGGGAAGAAAGCGTGGGTGGGATGAGGCTGTCTGCGGCTGAGGCCCAGCAGGTGGATGAAGGCCTCAGCACTTGGAGTCCCCACTGTCGGAGGCTGGATCTTTCAGTGACATGGGACCCAGGTTTCATGGGACTAGGTTAAAAACATAGGGTTTTGGCTGGGCACAGTGGCTCACGCCTGCAATCCCAGCACTTTGGGAGGCAGAGGCAAGCAGATCACCTAAGGTCGGGAGTTCAGGACCAGCCTGACCAACATGGAGAAACCCTGTCTACTAAAAATACAGAATTATCTGGGCATGGTGGTGCATGCCTGTAATCCCAGCTACTTGGGAGGCTAAGTCAGGGGAATCCTTCAACCCAGGAAGAGCAAAACTCTGTCTCAAAAAAACAAAAAATAGAGTTTCATAAAAACACAGGAAAGTATTTTTCATGACTGTCTTGCCTCCGGCTGCCATTGTAGGACATCCAGACCCTCTTAAAAGCCCCTAGTGTGGAATGTCTGACCTCAATGGCAACCTCCCCGTTCCAGGCTCCAGTTCCAGCTCTCTGTGTCATTTCCACTGCTTAGCAAGACCCTGTGCTGCCACCGGCTCCACCACTCATTGCCCACATGTTGTGCCACTCCACCCTGCACCGGGCCAGTACCTGTGTGGTGCACAGGCCAGTACCTGTGTGCACCGGGCCAGTACCTGATGGCATTGGCTCATGGGGACCCTCAGTGCCGCAGTGCCGAGCTGTTTTCCCTGATCTAGGAGTCAAGAGCCTTTCCCCCCACCCCTGCACTGAGGCACCCTCTGCCCCAGTGGATTTCCAGAGCTAAGTTGCCATGGGTTCTCCAATGGGCCAGAGGGAGAGAGTTCACTGCAAGGTAGCCATTGCCTGGAAGGCCCAGGTCCCACAAAGACAAGGACTGAGCAGGTTGACCCTTATTGCTAATTCTCCCCCCAGTCCAATCAGTGGTGGCCGGTGTCAGGGTCATGCAGATGGCGGAGGCTGTGAATGAGGGCTGCTCCTAGTTAGAGGTGTGGGTAGGACTGGCAATGAGTGTCATCTCTAATATGCTCTGAGTGCTCAGGATGTGCCAAATGCTGAACTTTAAGTGCATAATTCATCTAACTCTCACAGCAGGAGGCATTGTGATTCCTTTTATACAGGTGTGGAAACTAAGGTTAAGAACAGTTTAGTATTTGTATGATGTACAGCCAGTAGATGGCAGAACTAAGATTTCAACCTAGGTCTTTCTGAGTCCAAAGCACATTTGTGCTCAAATATACATCACTGTTCTGACCACACTGATTTAGCTGGTCTAGTTTTCTAGGCCAAGAAGATCACTTTGAGAGCTAAGTATTTGGTTTGGCCATATCTACACTGACTTGTCTATTGAATCAACAAATAATGACGGAGCACATGCTCTGTGCCAGCCCCGGTCCCTGATGCGTAGGCCACAGTGATGAATAACTCCAGAGTTTCCAGTCCAGAAAGGAGCAACTGAAATGAGTGTGTTGCAGTGAGGAAGAGGCTGATCTCACTAACACATGGTGCAGAAAACCTTTCTAGGGACCCCTAGACTGACGGTTGCCACAGGGCCCTGGCCGGGGGAAGTCAAGGGATGCAGTTCTGGTTCTGGTCCTCACTCTGCTCATTACCAGCTTCAGTGTCCTTCTCTGGACTCCAGTTTCCTCACGAGGGGACACACTGAGATGGCTTCTAAGCTGTCTTCCAATATCCCCCGAGTCTATAATAAGGCCAGGAATTGCTTGGCAGGATCCTCCCCGGGCCTTAGGTTTGGTGAGCCAGAGCCACAGAGGTGTGACGAGGAAGGAAGATTGGACAGATGTGAGTCCAGGGAACCATGCTGAGGGGACCAGAGACATTCAGGAGGGTCCAGGCAAGCTGGAGTCTGGAATCCAGCAGGTGAGTTCTGGAGGCAGCAGCACCAGGAGGAAGAAGCCCCTCAGGACCTAGACCTTCAGGGACCCTGTTAGGGCAGACTGGTACCCATGTCCCTGAGTGGTCTCCCAGCTCTGGCATATTGCCATTGATGAAGGTCCAAAGTAAAGGGTTCACATAGTCATCAATCCCTTTCCTGGGGAAAGGGACAGCTCCATTCATCTTATCACTCAGTTACAGACACAGCTTTGCATGTCCTTTAATGAGTTATTGGAAAAATCTAACCAGAGAGAATCTGCATTATGTTACTGCAGAGATAAGCCACACCCTCAGGCAACACTGTGACCTTGCAGATCAAATCCCTGGAACCAGAGTCTTCATCCCACAGACAAAGTCCCAACTAGGAAGGTGGAAATGAAAACCCATAGAGGAAGGAGCCTCGAGATCAGCCTTTCATTGTTTCCATGACAAATACCTCACTGCCAATATCTCACTATGGTTATCTCACCACCTGCTTTGAGGAGGCAATGGAAGAAATCAAGCACCTGCCTCTGGGTCCCATTCTTCCCACTGACTACTCCAACACAGTCTCTCCCCGTATCTTCAACTACTGGCTCCTCCCATCCATCTCTCCCCTCATGTACAGGGAATGCTCGGGGCCTCATTCTCCTCGTCAAGCCCCAGCTCCAGATCTCCCCAAGTCCGTGCTCACATGGATCCCCACAGTACATGCCCAGCAAGTCTGCCAGCTTCTTTTCCCTTCTGCCCACTGTTCCTGTCCTCTCCAGAGGATTGGAATTGGATGAGGTACATGGATGCTGTTGGGCTAGACACAGTTTCAAATAAAATATACCTTTTGTGGAGCACTATATAGTAGGTATAATTACAGATGAAGACACTGAGTCTCAGGCTAAGCAACTTTCTGAAGGTCACATAGCTATTAAGCAGGAGATCTCCTTCAAAGCTCTTTTTTCTTTCCATCACTTTATTTACTTATTTATTTATTTATTTGGCAGAGTCTTGCTCTGTCACCTAGGCTGGAGTGCAGTGGCGCAATCTCAGCTTACCGCAACCTCCACCTCCCAGGTTCAAGCGATTCTCCTGCCTCAGCCTCCCAAATAGCTGGGATTACAGGCACGTGCCACCAAGCCCAGCTAATTTTTGTATCTTTAGTAGAGACAGGGTTTCACTGTGTTGGCCAGGCTGGTCTCCAACTCCTGACCTCAAGTGATCTGCCTACCTCAGCCTCCCAAAGTGCTGGGATTACAGGCGTGAGCCACTGCGCCTGGCCTCCACCACATTTATTTATCTCCCAGAGCCTTCTGCCCCACGAGCTGAGGAGATTTTGTTTAGCTCTAATTTCTGTAGATTGTATTAGGAAAATAGGTAAACTCTTTATCATTCAAATATACAATTATTATTTTTATTTTTTGAGTCAGAGCTTCACTCTGTCACCCAGGCTGGAATCCAGTGATATGATCTCGGCTCACTGCAACCTCTGCCTCCCAAGTTCAAGCGATTCTCTGCCTCGGTCTCCTGAGTAGCTAGGCTTATAGGTGTATGCTGCCACACCCGGCTCAATTTTGTATTTTAGTAGAGACGGGGTTTTGCCATGTTGTCCAGGCTGGTCTCAAATTTCTGACCTCAGGTGATCCACCTGCCACAGCCTCCCAAAGTGCTGGGATTAGAGGCATGAGCCACTGCACCCGGCCACAATTATTTTATAATATAACTGTGCTTTTCCCACTCGATTCTGTTCTTTCACCACCACCCCCTCCCAGAGAGGCTGCTGTGAGCATTCACAGGAAGAGATTCTCAACACCCCCACCCCAGCTCCTGAGGGCCATGAGCTGCCTTGAAGTGTGATTCCAGTTGGGTAGGAGCCAAGATTCCCCTGCACTCAGCCAGAAGAGCACATTCAGAAAGAAAAGTGTCTGCCAGTGCCTTCGATAGGGAGCACACACGGCAGCTTTCAACTGTAACCACAGTCACAGCACAAGAGAGCAGCGCTTCCAGGGGCCCTAGCATGGAGCACAGGAGTTCATCCTTCCTGTCTCCTTAGCCTGAGCAATCTGGGTCAGAAAGCACCCAGGTTCCCCAGAAAGCAGCTTCTCTTCCCTTCAATTTGGCCAGAACCAGAGGGGAGATAAGGCCTGGCTTCTTTCTTCATTGCAGCCTTTCTGCATGCAGCATCTTATCTGACCCTTGAAACTGAGGGCAGGTATTGTGATTTCCTTTCTAGAGATAAGAACCTTCAGGGCCAGAAGGCCAGTGTATGCTGTTCCTGCTGTACCTTGATGCCTTCTGTTGAGGTGTGATCATTTTCTCACCATTTCCTTTCCAAGTGGACATTTACCTGAAATTTGTTAAATAGGCCAGATTTTTTAAAAAAGCATCATAAGAGTGAAGAACAGAACTCTTGTCCAGTATGCTATCCACTGGCTACATGTGGCTATTTAAAATGAAATTTTAAAGAGTTTCATGTCTGAGTCCCACCAGCCACATTTCCAGTGCTCCATAGCCGCATGTAGCTGTTGGCTGGTGGCTTGGATAGCACAGGTGACAACATTTCCACCATTGCAGGAAGATCTAATTGACAGCACTGTGAATACTTAGAAGTTACAGAAAATTATAAAGTTAAATACAACTATAAACATACTTATTTTCGGTCAGGCGCAGTGGCTCCCGCCTGTAATCCCAGGACTTTGGGAGGCCAAGACAGGTGGATCACTGGAGGCCATGAATTCAAGACTAACCCGGCCAACATGGGGAAACCCTGTCTCCAGAGAAAATACAAAAATTAGCTGGGCATGGTGGTGGGCACCTGTAATCACAAGTACTCAGGAGGCTGAGGCAGGAGAATTGCTTGAACCCAGGAAGCAGAGGTTGGAGTGAGCCGAGATCGCTCCACTGCACTCCAGCCTGGGAAACAGAGCAAGACTCCATCTCAAAACAAACAAACAAACAACAACAACAAAATGGCAGGTAAAGCCCTTCTGGAGAATACCCCTTATTCCTGGACTCTTTCTTCAAGAACTCGCATGATGGGCTCGGGCCTACTAAGACCATCTCCCCTGTGATTAACTTAGACGCAACAGACCAAGGGCTGTAATTACAACAGAAAAACCTCCTCACCTTTGCTGTATAGCGCTCATAATCATAGAGTGGCATCCCATTGCCTTCGCTGCAGTCTGTTGGCTCCATCTTACAGGTTCCACCCACACGCGAAGGGAGGGAGTGTACAAAGGTGTGGGCACCAAAGGATAGAATCTCAGGGGCCTTGAGCTGTCTGCCTAACAATCAAGTTTAACAGTATAAAAAGAAGACGAGAAATCCATGATTCTATCATTGAAGGAAACCACATTTTGATATATTTCTTCCTAGTCATTTTCTGAGCATATTTCTGTTTATTAAAATCATGCTGTATGTGCCACTTGAATCCATTTTTTCAGCTTTATTAAGGTGTGATCAACAAAAATCATATAAAATGTATAGCTCCATGTTCTAATATATGTATACATTGTGAAATGACCACACCAAGCTAATTAACATATCCACCACCTCACATAATCATCTTACACATTTTTTGGTGGTAAGAATCTGGATTTTTTTGGCCACTCTCATGTCATCAAAAAGTCATTACAAACATCATTATTAATGACTGGATAGCATCTTACCGAGGGATACACAATGACTTATTGAACCAATTCCCTATTGTTGGACATCTGTGCTGTTTCTAATTTATTGCCTATCATCAACATTGTGACAACATCTTTGTGAGTAAAGGTTTTTCTGTCACATTATTTCTTTATAACAGATTCTGTAATGGTAATGATTTGTTTAAAGGATATGCCAATTGGTAAAGCTCTTGATACTACTCTCGAACTAACTGCTTTCCCCAACAGAACCAATGGATTCTCCCCAAGCAGGGAATGGGCGTGCTGTTTTGCTGCAGCGGGAGCTAGTTTGGACCACGTGGGTTTTGGCTGAGTAGAGATGATCAAGCAGCCCTGAGCAGGCTCTCCAGCTCTTCGCCAGACTGAGACCCCTCATTTTCCCCCTAAGCCCCCAAACCAGGTAGTTGTAGCCCAGATTCTTCATCAGCCACCAGGACTTGAGCAAAATCTTTACGGGGAAGTACAGCCTTGCCCCAGGCCAGAAAAAGCAACAGACACCAATCTGGACTAGGGCCTCTTCCAGGCACCTCAACACTGAGAAAAGAAAGAGTGGGTTCCTGCTATCAGGGTTTTACTTGCTGTTTGAGAACAGTACAAGTGCACTTCAGGACAAATAGGAACTTCAGTAAATATTTTGAAATTTAGAAAACCTGGCTGGACATGGCAGTTTATGCTTGTAATCCCAGCACTATGAGAGATTGAAGTGGTAGGATCACTTGAGCCCAGAAGTTCAAGACCAGCCTGGGTAACATAGCAAAACCCCATTTCTACCAAAAAATTTTAAAAATTAGCTGACCATCATGGCATGCACCTGTAGTCCCAGCTACTCAGAAGGCTAAGGCGGGAGGATAGCTTGAGCCCAGGAATTTGAGGCTGCAGTGAGCTATGATTGTGCCACTGCACTCCAGCCTAGGTGATGGAGCATGACCCTGACTTCAAAACAAAAAACAAAGAAAGCCTGCACCTGGATTCTGGAGAATTGCTACATTTTTCAGGGAAAACTCACCCACACACATCACTGGTTTATTTGAGGGCAACCTCCCCCTTCCCTCTTGAGGTTTGCATCATGGAGAGGAGATTTTGTGTCTCAGTACCGAGCATGCTGAGGACTTCCTTTCAGCTTCAGCTACACAGGTGAGGGGCAAAGGCAAGGCCTGCCCCGCAACCACAGGTGAGCCTTTTGCCGAGTCTAAACTCCACTCCCAGCTGACCACAATCTCAGCTCTTCATCCCAGCTCTGCCACTCACTAGCTATATGACCCACCCTGGGTAAGACACTTCCATCCTTTTCGTATCAGTTTCCTTCTCTATAAAAAAGCAGAAAGTGAAGGTCACTTCATTTTATCCCTGTCATTTTATGATATATCTGAAATTACTTTGCTACAATGCAATATATGTATTGAGTGTTTAATGTTTATTTTATGGTGCATAAATATCATCCCAGTGGCATTCACAGAGACTGGGCCTCTGTGTTGAATCCACAAGCATTTCTTGGGTATGAGCAGAGCTGATGCTGAGCTGAGATACAGAAACGAGGTAGAGGAACAGAATCTGAGGCGCTGGCTCTGCTGAGAGAGTCTCAGGGACTCTGGGACCTCTTGATCACCCCTTGGGTGCTTCCTTTTGAATTCCTGTTTCCGTCCTTACTACTGCCCTCGCCTGTTTCTCAGACTTCAGAATGATCTGTCACTGGTTCATCGATTACCTGAGCTGAGCATCAGTATACCCTGGGGAAAGTCAGGCTTCTGTGAAAGCAAAGCTCCGGAAGTGTTAGCAGGAAAGCTCAAGAACATGTGCTCACAAAGGATGGCGCGTTCCTGAGGACACAAGGCAAAGGAGGGCATGAGCCTAGGATGGGATGGGTGTATGAGAGTAAGAAGGCACGAGAGCCAGAAGAGGTTCCGAGGGCAGGGCTGGCAACATCTGCAATTCTCCCCAGGACACACAGCCTGCAGAGCATCAGGAACATGCCGGGAGCTACAGGCAGGGGTTTGGCATGGCAGTGAGCTAATATCTGCAGAATGCCAGGAATGGTGTCCGGCACATAGTAGGTGCCATGTAAGTATTTGATACATAAATATGGATAGAGCACTAAGGTTTTTCCTGGCTGCCCTTTATCTTGGAAGGCAGCCTTGCTCTGAGCAAACCTCCAGTGCCTCAGACAAGCCACAGAAATCTCCCAGGATCTGCTTGCTGAAAGTTCAATGGGCAGAGCTGATGACAGGGAAGAGGCTTTCTCTCCCACACATTTATCATCCCCACTCCACAGTCATCTCTTCTCCCTGCTTGCCCTTGGGACTGGGTCATTATTTCCAATGAATCCTTCGTATGCCAAAGCCCAAGAACTGACCTATAACTAGACTAAATTTCCTGAGACAGGGATCATATCTGGCATGCCCATTTTTTTTGGGGGGGGACTGATTTTCATGCAATGGCGTGATCTCAGCTCACTGCAACCTCCACCTCCTGGGTTCAAGAGATTCTCCTGCCTCAGCCTCCTGAGTAGCTAGGATTACAGGCACCTGCCACCACGCCCAGCTAATTTTTTGTATTTTTAGTAGAGATGGGGTTTCACAATGTTGGCCAGGCTGGTCTCGAACTCTGACCTCAGGTGATCCACCCACCTCAGCCTCCAAAAGTGCTGGGATTATAGGTGTGAGCCACTGCACCCAGCTTGGTATGTCCATTTTTACACTCCCCAGAAAGCACCACATCTAGCACACAGTACATGCTCATCAACTCTGTGAAATGAATATATGACTCACCCCTAAGGCAAGTTAGCCTGCAAGTATATTCTAATTAGGCACAATAATAACTGGGGAGAAGTCAGACCGATACCACATAGATTAATTACAGAACAGTCTCAAGTTGAGGCCATGTTGAGAATCTGCTTACTGGTGTCTGTGCAGGAAAGGGTTAACACAGCAGGTCTGGGTTGCTCAAACCTTGCACATTCCTTGACTGGCTCCTGGGAGATGACCTTTGTACCCTTGGAAGATCCTGCCTGGCTAAGACTTTTTTCCTATGCCCCATGCCTTAGACCACAACAGTCAGTCTGACCAGTTTGTGCTAATAAAGTAACTTATGATGAATGTCTGGTTTGTAAGTCTAAGACCCTGCCTCGGCTGTGCACCAACAGTTTGACCTCTCAGCAGGGTGGGGAACTAGAGACAGAGTGGCTAAAATAAGTCATATATATTTGCAATTACTGTCACCTAATAAAAACCCTGGACAACGAGGCTTGGAGGCTCATCCCTGGTTGGCAATATTTTGCACGTGTTGTCATGAATAGTTTTGGGAGGAATTAAATGCTTTCCCATGAGATCTGCTGGGAAAGGACACCTGGAAGCTTGAGCTTGATTTCTCCTGGATGTCACCCTACTTTGTCCCTTTGCTGATGTTCATCTGTATCTTTTCCCTGGAATGAACCATCACTGTGAGTATATCAGCTTTTCTGAGTCCTGTGAGTCCTGCCAGTGAGTCATTGAACCTGAGGCGGGGGTCTCAGGGCACAGATTATGCAGTGTCTGTCATCAAAGAAGTTTAGAAGTGGATAATTTGTAATAATCTTGTCTTCTGTTCCTCTGATGCCTCTCTACAGAATTACTTCATTCATTCATACAACACATATTTCCTGAACACCAGCCATGTGTGGATACTGCATTCCAGGCACTGGGACATAGCCAAAGATCCCTGCCCTCATGAAGCTCATGTTCTAGTGGGGGAAGGTGAGAGACTATAAGCAATACACGTAATAAATAAGGTGATAATGCTATGGTAGAAAGTAATAGAAAAGGTAGAGGGCATCAGAAGAGCTGGGGTTGGGGTGGGGCTCCTTGAGAAGGTGAGATGCGCTTGACAAAGGTGGGAGTTGGCTGTGGGCGTTCCTGAAAGTTCTCTGGAGGACTCATTTTGCCCCTTGAGTGCTGGAGCCATGGCTCTCATTCTTTAAGGAGCACCAGAATTACTTAGGAAGTTTGTGAAAGAGCCAGATTTCCAGACCCCTTTTGGGTGTGTGTGTGGCGGGGTGCGGGCTGGCCGGGAAGTTAGGATTGTTAAGAAGCACTTGCCTTGAGCCCGATGCTGGAGGTCCAGGGAACTGCACTTGGAGACCTACCGTGTTAGGCAGGTCTGGAAAAGGAATGAGAAGCAGCCCTTGCTCTCGGAGAGCTCCCACTTGAGTGGGAACACGGGCGAACTGGGTAAAGCCGTGCCTTTCGGAGCATCTCTCTGCTGTGAATGCATCCACAGGGAATGTCAATGCCTGAACTGACAATTAGCTGAGGGTGGAGATTCTGAAGGGATACATTTTGAGGAGTTAGGGCAGAAGGGATTAGGGGATAGGTGAGGACTCTGCAATAAAAATACAGGTTCCCCAGACCAACACTGGTGGTGCCGAGAGAACAGAAACGATCTCTTATGAAAAAATAAGAGGGCTTGGAATCTCCCTGGGTTTCCCCAGCGATGGCTCTGTCTGCTGGACAGTGTTTGGACCTGGGGAGCTTGGACAAATAGAAGGGGCCTCGGAGACAGTAGCAAAAGCCGTCCTCAGACCCCCTTTCCAGCTGGGCGTGTTCACCATCTATGGCTCATATCAACACCTGTCTTCAGACGATAAAGCACGGGCTCCTGGGGCTATGGATCACCCAGAACTGGAAGTGACTCCAGTTTACATCCCCCTGGGCAGCCGTAGTCAGCCACTGATGGATGCAGCAGTACGAAGCCCTGTTCCTTTGCCCGGAGGGAGGGCAAACTCTGTGCTGCAAGGCATGCTCCCAGGACTCCCCTCCTGGACTTCACCTAGATACTTGCCTGGTTTTAACTCTCCCTATTCTGTTCAACATTTTCTTGGGGATATTTCCTTAGTAAACCACCTGAGCACGAATCACTGTCTCATCTGACCTTAGACAGAGAAATACTTCAAGCACCAAAGCAACTCATACCCTGGCTCCCAGTTCCTTAGGGAGGAGGGGGGACTAGGTTCCCATGGCAACCCAGAAAGGCAACCTTCTCTTCCCCGGGCTGGACTGCCCAAACCTGCCCGGCCTGACTTCTCTCGAAAGGGCAGCTTAGTGTCCATGAAGAGGTGGCACCCGGGCAGGTGGCACCAGGTTTCAGACTGCCCTGAGCCAAGGGAAACTGACGGAAAATGCAAATTAACTACCAATTCCGGGCAAAACCAAAGGTGTAAATTTAGAGTCCATACTTGGAGTAAATAACTTCAAAATTCATGCAGAGAGGACTGGCCCTTCTTAGTAAACATAGAAAGCCGTCTGGACAGTTCTGGGCATGCAGAGCCCCACGCAAGATTCCGCTGAAGAATCGGACTCTCCTTCCCGTGTTTGCTCAGCCTGCCCTCTGCTGGAGCAACTCATCAACAGCAGCTGGTTAGGAGGGAAGGAGTGAGGCAGAAGCCCAAGGGCTCCAAAACCCCACTCATCTTTTAGGGTCCAATTCAAATGTCACCTCCTCCAGGAAACCTCCTCTGATACCCGCAGCTGGAAGCAAGCTCCCTGCTGTAAGCCCCCGTAGCCCTTCCTCTACGGGTCCCTAAGGATGCCATCTGCCTTGTGTCCTGGTTATTTATGCATTACGTGTTACCTCCCCAGCTCATTTGTGAAGAGGAATTTTTTTGTTGCTGAAATTTACTCCTAAAGGATTTTGCACCTGCCTAGAAATATCTCCCACAACTAAGCCCTAAATTAACATCATTAAAGAGAGTCCTTTGAATTCAAGTGTTGTATCTCTTAAAAGGCCCAATTAAAATGTAACTATGAAAAGACATGAGTAAGTTGCCTGGACTGTGAGTCATTAACCATTTAGGGCATTAGCACATCGATAGAGCTCAGAGCTCAGAGAGCCCAGGTGTTATCAGAAATGTTTTTGGGTGGCAAAGAAAGATGAGAAAAGGAAGAAGGGTAAAGAATGAAAGAGGGAAAGTTGAGCAAGAGGAACTTCTGAAGAGGGTTGACTGGATAAAGCTGGGGAGAGCCTGGGAGGTTGGAGGGAGGGGGGAAGGTAATCAAGTCCCATTTACCCTGAGGTAGAGATTCCAGAAGAAAGGTGGGGGACGTGTATCAACAGGGCCATTTTATCTTATGGACCCAAAAAGAAATTAATTACTGAGTCCAAATGCCAAAAAAAAAACCCAAAAAACCCAATAAAACTAAATTAATAAATGTTTAATTAGATACCAGTAAAACATAACATTGTGTCAACTTCGGTAATTGTTAAATTTAGTATTTATAAACATTTATTCCATTTGAAAATAATTTTGTGGGTTAGATTTTCTCATTTAAGAATTCCTGGGTAGACAGAGTGACTCCTGAGTAATTGTAGCCAATTGTAAATTAAATACTACTCATCACCAAATAATTTCCAAAGCAAAATTATAAAATCCTTTCAAACTTACAGGGCAGGGCCAGGCACAGTGGCTTACACCCGTAATCCCAGCACATTTTGGGAAGCCAGGGCATAGTGGATTGCTTGAGCCCAGGAATTCAAGACCAGCCTGGGCAACACGGTGGGACCTTGTCTCTACTCAGCCTCCCGAGTAGCTGTAGTCCCATCTACTCTAGAGGCTGAGGTGGGAGGATCACTTGAGCCCAGGAGGTAGAGGCTGCAGTGAGCTGGGATGGTGCCACTGCACTCCAGCCTAGTCATAGAGCGAGATCCTGTCTCAAAAAAAAAAAAAAGAAAAAAATTACAGGGAAAATTATATTTAACATAGGATGTGAATGCGTTGTAATATATTTGATATAATAAAACTAAGAGTCTCAGACGGGTCTGGTGTTTCACACCTATAATTCCAGCACTTTGGGAGGCCAAGGCAGGCAGATCACGAGATCAAGAGAACAAGACCATCCTGGCCAACATGTTGAAACCTGTCTCTACTAAAAATACAAAAATTAGCTGGGTGTGGTGGCGTGCACCTGTAATCCCAGCTACTTGGGAGGCTGAGGCAGGAGAATTGCTTGAACCCAGGAGGCGGAGGTTGCAGTGAGCCAAGATCGTGCCACTGCACTCCAGCCTAGTGACAGAGCGAGATTCCGTCTCAAAAAAACAAAAACAAAAACTAAGAGTCTCTGGGACTTACAAAGTTTTCTGAATGGCCCTTAGTATCGAAAATCAATTTTCTCCATCTGCTTCACAACACTTTCACCCTAGATTATATCACAGTCCTCACATTCCATAAGCAGACAAAGCACTCAAAGACAAACTGCTTTCTTTTCTTCAACACAACTTGAATTTACCTTCTTGTCCACCTGCATGGGCAAATTCCTTACAATTAGTAGGTGATTAAATGCTTAGAATAGCTAACTATAAAGTTTTTCCGCTCTCAAGGAAACTCTTCAGAGGGAAACAATGTTATCATTTCTTCTGTTTACTTTCTGTGCATTTTATGTATTTCCAATCAAAAACTAAATCCATATTCTCCACCCTCTCCATTTACCAAACGTTAATATTCTGTGTAAGTTGCTCACACTGCTATAATCCTTGTTTTTTCTACTTAACAATTGAGTCCCCCTTTTAGAGCCCATAATTATTGGGAAATTAACATTAACTCTCCCTCCAGAATGGTAAAAAGGGAAAGAAAAGTACAACCTTTAAGAGGTGGGAGCAATTTGGATCCAGTCAGAAAACACTGAGCTGCAGAATGGAGTCAAAGAGAACCCTAAGTCATTTTATGTGGAAATAATTCAGAAACTGGCAGAGCACGTCAAAGTCAGGGGATATGGACTGGGTGAGCTCCGTAGAAACCTCATGGCCAAGAGTAACAGTTTTTCAGGGCAAGAGAAATGGTGCTGGGTAAGAGCATCATCTTCCTCCTCCCCTTCTCCCACCTCCTCTTCCTCCACTTTCCTTTCCTCTCTTATTCTTGCTGGAAGTAAAAAAAAAAAAAAAAAAAAAAAAAAAAAAGCGTTGCCGAGAAGGCTGCAGGAATAGCCACACGCAAGTAAAGACAGATTGATTATTCGATACAAGCTGCACACACACTGGTGGGGTGGGGATGGTGCGGGCAGCAGACAACAGCTCGCCTGCAGGCGGCCAGGGACGCCGGGGCCGAGGCCATCCTTAGGAGGGAAAGGAAGGAAGTCCCAAGTTTAGCCAAGTCATGTTTTCTCGACTTGTATCTAGAACCTTGGAGAATTCCACAACAAAGTGGTATTTATTTCGTAGCTGCTGTGCACCAGGCGGTAGGACACAGCAGGGAGCGAAACAGATAAAAGTCCTGGTTTCCTGCCGCTGACTTTCTAGATGGGGAAAAGCCAGTAAGAGAACACATGGCAAGTGTATGTGACATTAAGAGCAGGCTGTGATCAGTGCCACCAAGACACAGAAAGAGGTAAGGGGATGGAGAATGATGGGGTCATGTGTGAGGTGTGTGCCTTTAGCCAGGGTAGCCCTTTGGGAAGGGGCTGTGTCTGAGCAGAGACACGAATAAAGCAAGGGAAGGAAGGATTCCATCTCTGGATAACGAGGGTCCCAGCACGGAAGCCCTGGATCTTGGCAGTGTGCCGGGCCTGGTGGAGGTGAGGTCCCAGGGAGAGGCTCATCGGCAGGTGAGACCAGCATTCAAGCAAATGAAACAGAATAGAGCAGAAAACATCCTAGTGCACTGTGAGGGATATAGTGAGGATTGTCTGGGGATGTTTTGTTGCCGATATATATGTGTGCATGTAGAAGGTTACAACCGAAAAAGCCTTTTCCAGCCAGAAAAGCGCCAAAGCCCTGGAAACAAAGGTACAGAATCTGGACCCAGATCATCTTCATATATATATATATATACACATATATATATAGTAGTAAACTTTTTATTTTGAAATAATTTTAAATTTACAGAACAGTCGTAAAGATAATATAAGAGTTCCTCTGTTTCCCGAACCCTGTTTTCTCTACTGCTAACATCTTTCAGTGCCCTGCTACATTTGTTAAAACTAAGAAAGCAGCATTGGTACATGACTAACAGTTGAACTCTAGACTTAACTTTTTTTTTTTTTGAGACAGAGTCTTGCTCTGTTGTCCAGGCTGGGGTACAGTAGTGCAATCTCGGCTCACTGCAACCTCTGCCTCCCGGGTTCAAGTGATTCTCCTGTCTCAGCCTTCCAAGTAGCTGGGATGACAGGCGTCTGCCACCACAGCCAGTTGATTTTTGTATTTTTAGTAGAGACAGGGCTTCACCATGTTGGCCAGGCTGGTCTTGAATTCCTGATCTCAGGTGATCCACCTGGCACGGCCTCCCAAAGTGCTGGGATTACAGGTTTGAGCCACCAAGCCTGACTTTAATTTGGATTTTGGTAGTTTTTATGGTTTCTATTCCAGGATCCAATCCAGGGTCCCACTTTGCATTTGGTCATCATGTCTCCTTAGCCGTCACATGTGGTCTGCAATAGTTTCTGTCTTTCCATGTTTTTCATGACCTTGGCAATTTTGAGAAAGTATTGGTGAGATATTTTGAAGACTCTCTCCATTTCAGATTTTCCTGGTGTCTTCCTCGCTATTGGAATGGGGCTATGAGTTTTTAGGAGGAATACAATAGAGGCGAAGGGCCCTCCTCATCACAACATATTGGGGGATTATGATACCAGCATCACTTATCACTGCTGCAGTTAACCTGAACTGCGTGGTTTAGGCAGCGTTTGCTGAGTGTCTCCACCATAAAGTTACTATTGTTTTCCTTTCATTACTGTATTCTTGCAATGTGAGTGAATAAGTCCAGCCCACACTCAAGGCGGGGCAAGGATGAACCTCCACTTCCTAAGGTGGCTTATCTACTTATATTACCTGGAATTCTTTTGTAAGAATGATCTGTTTCTTGTGCCCATCTATTTATTGAATCACTAGTTTATAGCAATATGGACTGAGGTGTATTTCGTACTCTGGGCTGTAATCCAGCACTACACTGCTTATTTTGTTGCTCAGCATTATCCCAGCATTGACCACTGGGAGATCTTTCAAGTTGGTTCCTGTGCCCCTAGATACCCCTTCATTTTCTAAGCACTTCTTTGCTCTCTGACACTACAAGTTGCTGTTCTTTATTTTTAATGAACTGCCCTTTATATTTTTAATGAATTTTCCCAGCAAAGGTTTACATGTTTATGCTATTACCTTAGGCACGAGCTGAAGGGGCAAAGTGAGGAGGTGGAGACTGCTTGTCCCTCAGCCTTCTCAAATTGCAGCATTTTAACAGGGTATGAGGTCACCGGTAAACTTACATTTGCTAGCCTATTTGCAGCTAGGTGTTTCTATTGACTTAACTCTGACCAGCAGTTCATAGGTGGATGTGGTGAACCACTCCCAAGTTCTTGCCCTTAAAAAGACTGAGCATAGGCCGGGTGTGGTGGCTCATGCCTGTAATCTCAGCACTTTGGGAGGCCAAGGCAGGTGGATCATGAGGTCAGGAGATTGAGACCGTCCTGGCCAACATGGTGAAACCCTATCTCTACTAAAAATAAGAAAAAAATTGGCCAGGCATGGTGGCATGTGCCTGTAGTCCCAGCTACCTGGGAGGCTGAGGCAGGAGAATTGCTTGAACCCTGGAGGTGGAGGTTGCGTGAGCCGAGATGGCACCAGTGCACTCCAGCCTGGGTGACAGAGCTAGACTCTGTCTCAAAAAAAAAAAAAAAAAAAAAAAAAAAGACTGAGCATGAAGGAGCTCCCCAGGTGCTGCTCCTCCTCCCTGCTAGCCGACAGATGGTGAAATCCACAGCAGCCATTCCCTATCTGCTGCAGCAGCACAGGCCTGCACCCCTTGTTGGGTAGTGCTTCCTGGCAGCTGAACTGAGGGAGTCCCACAATCTGTTCTCTATCCCTAGGAGTCTTGACAACACCGCACAGGCAGGACAAACAGGCAGACAAGGCAATCAGAGAGTGAACATCACCATCAAGACAGCCTACACCTGGGTGGCCTGCTAAAAGCAGGTCTAGGAAAACTGCTTAGGGAGAGATGAGCTGCTTGGGCACCAAGTAGGCTCTGAGCCTTCCAGACACAGCCCACCCTGTCACTCTCTTCAGAGATGGCTGGGCAGAGGTGGTGAGGCTCAGAGGCTTGGCTTAGGCAGTCAGACTGGGGCCTGAGACTCAGCTCCTCACTGTCAGTGGGTGTTAAGTTGCCTTAGTTAGTTGCCAAAGGAGGACAGGATTCTGATTTCACTTTTCTCCCTTTTCTCTCCCCCTCTTCCCTGCTCCCTTCTAAATATGTCAATTGCTAAATGATCAGAAACTGTGAAATGTTTGAAGAATAAAAAGAGCTAATTGATATTCTGAATCCCTGGGTAAAAATCAAGGGAAACTGACATTCACTGAGTTTCTACTGTATGCCAACAGTGTGTCACATAGATTATATGATTTTATCTCTATAGTTTCTCTCTCACTGTTAAGTGGGAGAAGGTGGTCAGAGAGATTAAGTAACTTTCCCAAGTTGCACAGCAGACCATTGGCAGAACTGGGATTAGACTCAAGGCCACCTGTCCTCAGCTCGTGCTCTTACCTTGTCATCGCTGGGTCTCTCTGGATGCTCAGGGGCCTGCTGTACATTTCCTATTGGGTTACTTGGCTCTGTTCTTTCTGAAGGAGTTATTTGTTGGAACTCAGCTTAGGAGGCCCATCATTCAGATCCTTGGCTCCCTTTTCTTCCAGGCAGTTATGGTGGATACTGGTCTCCTCTGACACTGAACTTTCATGGGTGTCAGGTGTTCCATCCTGCAGCCCTGGGTTCATCTGGATCTTCCCCTATCATCCCTGATGGAAGAGCTATAGGCAGGTCCCTGAGGAGAAGCCACAGAGTCACTGCCTGGTGGTGTGGAACAAATGCAAGGGCTTCTGTGAAAACAGATGGAAGACGTGTGGTTTTTCTCTTGCCTGATGATGGCTGCTAACATCATCTGAATGGCCTGGTGCTTGATGCATGAGCTTCTTAGTCAGGCAGACTGGGTTTGTCTGTGAGGCTTACTATGATTAAGGCTATCTGTTGCTCTGTAACAAACTACCTGGAGACATGGAAGCAACCGTTTTATTATAGCACATGATTTTGTGGGTTGGGAATTCAGACAGGGCTGGTATGTCCATCTGGCATCCCCTGAGGTCACTTGATATTCAGCAGTGATACCAGGAAATTGAGCTGGTCTGAAGGGCCCATGATGGTTTCACTCATGTATCTGGTGTGTTGGTGGGTGAGCTGGAGGGCTGCACTCAGTCAGACATGTGTCTCCTTCCATGTGGCCTCAGGGCCTCCCCACATGGTCTGTCAGCGTGGGAGTCAGACTTCTTACACGGCCGTTGGTGCTCCAAGAGACTAAGCTGCCAGGCCTTCTAAAGGCCAGGTGGGGAGCTCACGTTGCGCCCTCTCTGCTGTTCTCTTTTATAGGCCAGAGCAGAGAGAGGGCTGTCCAGATTCAAGAGGAGGGAAGAAAGACCTCTCCTATGGGAGGAGTACCATGTCAAAGAGCTTGTAGCTATGTTTCATCCATCACTGCAACTCACAAGTCTGTGTCCTTGGGTACATTTCTTTTTTTTATGAGATGGGGTTTCACTCCACCTCCCGGGTTCAAGCAATTCTCCTGCCTCAGCCTCCCGAGTAGCTGGGATTACAGGCGTGTGCCACCATGCGCGGCTGATTTTTTCATTTTTAGTAGAGTTGGGTTTCACCATGTTGGCCAGGCTGGTCTCGAACTTTTGAGTTCAGCCAATCCTCCCACCTCAGCCTCCCAAAATGCTGGGATTACAGGCATGAGCCACCGCACTGGGCTGGATACATTTCTTAACTTCTCTGAGCCTCAGTTTCTTCATCTGTAACAATGGTGATAATAACACAAATGGCATATAATTTTTGCTATGAGAATTAGATTAGAGAGCTTGTGTAAAGCATTCAAGATGTTGCCATACATATATTATGTGCTCCATCAATAGTAGCTATTACAGTGCAAGGTTCCAGTCCACAGGCTCTGGAGTCAGACTGCCTGGGATTCAGTTCTGCCACTTGGCAACCGTGTGACCCTGAGAAAGTTACCGAAATTCTTTTTGCCTCAATTTTCTCTCTGTACCTGCCTCATAGGACTGTGTTGTTAGGATGAAATAATATGTGTAAAGCACTGGCGTACAGAAAACACCCAACTGTTGTTTGGGTGGTGGGAATATGTTCCCAAATCAGGGGAAGTGTACCTTATTCACCTTGGACTTCAGAAAAACGTGTTTCTAGGTGAATACCCTGGAAACTCTTTTTGAGGGGGGAGGTGGGATTGGGTCTCACTCTGTCAGCCAGGCTTGAGTGCAATGGCACAATTTCAGCTCACTGCAACCTCCACCTCCTAGGTTCAAGCGATTCTCCCGCCTCAGCCTCCCGAGTAGCTGGGATTACAAGCACCTGCCACCATGCCTGGCCAGTTTTAATATTTTTAGTAGAGACAGGGTTTCACCATGTTGGCCAGGCTGGTCTCGGACTCCTGACCTCAGGTGATCTGCCTGCCTTGGCCTCCCAAAGTGCTGGGATTATAGACGTGAGCCACTGCATCCGGCCTGCCCTGGGCACCCTTAAGGAAAGCCAGAGAAAAGTGGAGGTGCCACATGACACTGAATGCTGCAAGTGACTTTTCTGGCCATAACTTCGAGTCAGGTACCAGTGAAATAGGATGGATGCTACCTTGCAGAGGAGCTGATGATTCCACCATAAACCAGTGCAAAGAAACATACCCCACCTTACAACAGGGTAAGGCAAGTTCCTCCTGGAAAAGCTAAGAACATCTCACAACAAACTAGAATGAAGGAGCAAAACTGTCAGAGGCTGTCAGGAAGGATGGGTACAGGTAGTGCCACCCAGCCTGCATTTGGGGGTTTTGCAGAGATCAGGGAGTAGCTGCTGGCATGGAGGCTCTGGAAACTGCCCAGTGGACTGGCATTTGGGTAATCCCACTATCACAAACTCCCAAGGTTGCCATAGAAGGAGATGGCATCATTGAGTCTCAGGGTTGGGAGGAATCTCAGAGGTCCTACCAGATGCAGAATAACTTCTTCATTCTGGAAAAGTAGTCAGCGTCTGCTTGTCCCCTACACACCCAAGTGGAAGGTGCCTCATCTAGCATTCATTTCATTTCTGTACATCTCTGATGGTTATTTTCTCTTATATTAAGGAAAATCTTTTCTGGAATGTCCACCCAGTGGTCCTCGTTCTGGCAGCACACAAACAAGTCCAATAACACACCCAAGTCTTCTAGACATCTTAAATCAGTTCCCCATCCCCACCACGCCTTCTTTTCACCAGGACAAATAACTCTAGCTCCTTCTGCTGTGGCTCAGGGACTCTCCCTGAACTCCATTTACCATCCTCATGATTTTCCTCTTGACCTTCACTTTCTAGAAAAACAAAACAAAACAAAACAAAATAAAATAAGGCAGATATGCCAGAGCCAAAGCCCAAAATAACATTTAATTCATGCGTGTTCTCTTTCTACTCTTCATTGCTCTGCTGACACATTCCTATGTAGTTGCTATCACAGTGCTTTAGGATGCTACCTTTTTCACATAATGAAATGGATTTTAAAATGCCACAAATTCTTTGCTGATCTTTCCGTCAAGAGATGGCACCTATTTCTCCCCACTTTGAATCCGGGCTGGACTTTTGGTGTGCTTTGGCCAACAGAATACGGCAGAATGGGAGGACTTCCAAGCCAGAATCAAGATCCCTGGCAGTTCCTACTTTGGTCCCCTTGGGATTCTGCCCCAAGACTATCATGCAGAGAAGAAGTCCAGGATATGAGACCTGGTGGAGCGAGAGGCCCGGCCATCCTGAACACTCCAGTCATTGTAGCTGAGGCCCCAGACACACGAGTGAAGCTGTTCTGTAACATCCAGCCCTGAATGCAGCCTCGAGCAGGGCCGGGAGAGACCAGCAGAACTGCCCTTCCAACCCACAGCATGGTATGAAATAATATATTGTTGATGTTTAAGCTACTGAATTTTGGGCAGTTTATTATGCAGCAATAGATAACTGACATGTTTATAGTAAAAGTCATTTTATCATTTATTTATCTGATAAAATGGGTAAGTCTACTACACTTACCCAGACGGTTTTGTTCTCTTGCAATAATAAAATATTTATCTATGGACATTCTCTTGCAAGGGGTCTCCAGTTTTGGCCCTCTGCCATGCAGGGGAGAGAGTTCAGCTATCTCATTGTGCCAATCAGCTATGCCATTGCTAGGAATGTGTGCCCAGCCTGGGAACAAGCTGCCCAAGCTGGGAAACTACACCCTTGTTTTTTTTTTTAAGTTTTTGGAGACAGAGTCTTGCTCTGTCACCCAGGCTGGAGTGGAGTGGCATGATCTCAGCTCACTGCAACCTCCACCTTCTGCGTTCAAGCAATTCTTCTGCCTTAGCCTCCCAAGTAGCTGAGACTACAGGTGCATGCCACCACGTCCGGCTAACTTTTTATATTTTAGTAGAGACAGGTTTCACCATGTTAGCCAGACTGGTCTCGAACTCCTGAGCTCAGGCAATCTGCCCACCTCGGCCTCCCAAAGTGCTGGGATTACAGGCGTGAGCCACTGTGCCCGGTCTAGACACCTGTTTTAAATGACAGTTGTCATAGAAAAACTGGATATCTGAAACTGACAGTAAAGAATAGTGTGTTCTTCAAAGGCAGGTATCTCACTAACTGATATTGGGAGGGGAGGAGTCAGCAAGCTAAAGGAAACATGGCAGATGGGAGAGGCCAATGGCAGCCTTTCTGTGGAGTCAAGAAAGGAATGGAATAGCTTCCATTTCCAACAAGTTGTGTGTGTGTGTGTGTGTGTGTGTGTGTGTGTGTGTGTGTGTGTGTGTTTTAACATATTTTTTGGGTCTTTAGATTTCCAGATAGTGAGGTATTAGCAGAGTTACAGAAATCAATTCATTCCAGCAAACAATTCGGACCACCTATTAAGAACCATATCCTGTACTCAGATGCCTATGTAGTTTTGTATTATTGGAGGGGTCTCTTGAATTTAAGTTCCTAGAAGTGGGACTGCTGGCCCAACTATCAGTTCTATTAGATACCACCAACTTCCTCTGCATAGCGTTGTACTGTGTAGTGTTTTTGCCAGCAATGCAGGAGAGTGCCTGTATCCCCATGACCTTGCCAATCATGTATGTTGCTAAGCTTTCAAATTTGTGCTAATTTTATGGGTGAGGAATGGTATCTCAGTGTAGTTTCAAGTGCATTTCCCTTATTATGAGTGAACTGAACACCTTTTCATGCAAAAAGGTATGGTACAGAGTCTTGCTCCTGCCAGACAAATCCTTGCATTTGTAGAGCCCATTCTTGTCTGACCAAGACTTGTTTTCTTCCTGAGAGAATCTGACAGGCCCCACCTGTCTGTGAATTAGTTGCCAACACAGCTGCACTCAGCTCTGATCAGCTGCCTAGGCCTGTCCAGTGATAGAGTATTGGGGGTTGGGGAATTCTCAGAAGTGGGTGTGGACAGAGCAGAAACTGTAAATATGAAAGATGTTGAGTGAAAATCAGCTCTAAAATGTGTATTGGAGCCAAGATGGCCCTTTTGCTAAGGCTGCTGTTAGACAATTCCATCATTTAATGCATATTTTTTGAGTAACTACTATTTGTAAAGTAAGCACCATGGAAGAGACTTTTTTTGTATTAAAAACATATTACAGAACATCTCAAACATATACAAAAGTAGAGAAAATATGCAATGAAGTTTGATGGACTCATGACCCAAGTACAACTATCAACTCACTTCAATCTTTTTTTCATCTATGGCTCCCTCCCTCCCAAGGGTAACACATTTGCAGGTGAGATGATGGCTTTAAATAATTTCACCTGGAAATGTGTTATCCCACTTCTCCAAAAGTATGAACTCACAACTATAAGAACATAACCATAACATTGTCATACCTTAAAAATTAACAATCAGCCGGGTGTGGTGGCTCAGCCTATAACCCCAGCACTTTGGGAGGTTGAGGCAGGCAGATTACCTGAGGTCGGGAGTTCAAGACCAGCCTGGCCAACATGGAAAAACCCTGTCTCTACTAAAAATACAAAATTAGCCAGGCATGAAATTAGGTGAAGCAGGAGAATCGCTTGAATCCCACGGGCAGAGGTTGCAAGGTTACAGTGAGCTGAGATTGTACCATTGCACTTTAGCCTGAGCGACAAGAGCGATACTCCATCTCAAAAAAAAAAAAAAAACCACACACACGCAATAGCAATAATTGCTTAATAGCAAGTATTCACTCAGATTAGGTTTGCACGTTTGTTTATTTTTACAGTTTTTTTGGATCAAGATCCATATAAGGTCAATATATTGCAATTGATTTCTATGTCCCTCAAGTTTCTTTAACCTGTAGCTTCTTGCCTTCCTTTCTCTCTTGCCTTTCCCTTGCAATTTGTATGTTGAGGAAACCATTTGTCCCATCAGGATTCTGCTGATGGCATGCCCCTGTGTTATTATTTAAAACAGTCCTCCATACCCTCTATTTCTTTTAAGTTCATATTTGATGGAGGAGGGCAGGACTTTTCAGACAGGCACAAAATGTATGATTGTCTCTCCTTTTGAGATGTCAGCCAGCATATTCGATCTGTTATTTGTTCTTGAGGGCAGGGGCCCGCAACCTCCTGGGCCATGGACTGGTGCCTGTCTGTGACCTGTTAGAAACTGGGCTGCACAGCAGGAGGTGAGTGGCTGGCAAGTGAGTGAAGCTTCATCTGTATTTACAGCCACTCCCCATCATGTGCATTACTGCCTGAGCTCTGCCTCCTGTTAGATCAGCCTTGGCATTAGATTCTCATAGGACTGTAAACCCTGTTGTGAACTGCGCATTCAAGGGACCTAGGTTGTGTGCTCTTTATGAAAATCTAATGCCCAGTGATCTGTCACTGTCTCCCATCACCCCCAGATGGGACCATCTAGTTGCAGGGAAACCAGCTCATGGCTCCCACTAATTCTACATTATGGTGAGTTGTATAATTATTTTGTTATATATTACAATGTAATAATAATAGAAATAAGGTGCACAATAAATGTAATGCGCTTGCATCATTCTGAACCATTCCTGCCCTGTCTGTGGCAAAATTGCCTTCCATGAAATCAGGCCCTGGTGCCAAATGGCTGGGGACTGCTGCTTTAGGGGATACAAAATGGTGATATTTTAATTCTATTATTCCTTCTTTATTTATTCACTGAAATATTTTCACAGAGGGAAACTTCTCATCAGCTATTTGGTTATCCATATTTCTAGTTCTCATTGGAAAGGCTGGATAAATGCTTGAATCTTTCTCTGTTTTTACCCCTTGACAACACAAGAATTGGCTCCCTAGCATGGAAAATACAAATTGAATCCAACATGAATCCTGTCCTCTAGTAGGGGGATAAGACGTGTAGACAGAAGTGATGAGAGAAGCCAAGAGGGGCAGAGGACTATAGAAACACACAAAGGATTTAAGAATGTTTATAGCACAAATATTCAAAGTAGGCCCGAAATGGAAACAACCCAAATATCCATCAGCAGCAGAATAGATAAAGGGATTGTGGTATTATATTCATGAAAGAAAATAACATACAGCAATGAAAACAAGTAAGCTAAAGCTACACACAATAACTTCCATAAATTTCACAAACATGTTATTGAGTGAAAGAAGCCAAGAGTAAAATAATATATACTATATTATTCTATTGACATATAAAGCTTTAAAATGGGCAAAACTAATCTATGGCATTAGAGGTCAAAAAGTGGTTATCTTTGAGGATCAGAGTAGTTAGTGACTTTGAGGGACCCACAGAAGATTTCTGAAATTCTGTTAATGTTCTACTTCATAACCTGGGTGGCGTTCACTTTGTGATAATTCATTGAACTGTATATTTATAGTGTTTGCATTTTTTGTATGAATACTTTACTCTAAAAGTTAATTTTAAAAGAGTTGCAGCCTTGGATGGTGGCTCATACCTGTAATCCCACCACTTTGGGAGGCCGAGGTGGATGGTTCACCTGAAATCAGGAGTTCAAGACCAGCCTGGGCAACATGGTGAAATCCTGTTGCAAAAATTAGCCAGGCATGGTGGTAGGTGCCTGTAATCTCAGCTACTTGGGAAGCTGAGGCATGAGAATCACTTGTGCCACTGCACTCTAGCCTGGATGACAGAGTGAGACTCCATCTCAAAAAAAAAAAAAAAAAAAAAAGAGTTGGATCTTATATTCTTAGGTAAGTAAAACTGCAGAGAGGTATGATGAAATTAGGATAGGTTATATATGGTGGGATTCTTTTAGTTTCAAAGTAGCTGTCACATTTCTCAAGCAAAGCACTACAACTTACAAGATATTTTATATACGTGCAAAGAAATGCATGGTGTATAAAATGGTACCTAAAAGAGGAAAATAAAACTTGTTCTTAGATTTAAGCAAATCTCAAATACCACTTACCATTAAATGCATCATTAATATTTTATTTTATATGCACTGAGAAACCAAAAAAGACACGTGACTCACTTTGCAACATTCACATTATTGCATTCTCATTAAGAGAGAAAAAAAAATGCTGTCAATTAAGTACAAAGCAATGTCTTAATGATGGTCCTGGGTGATGCATGAATTGATTATATCAGCTACTTGCTGCCTTGAGATTTCTTTGATTTATTTCAAGGGATTTGGCAGATTTTCCTACCTTCAGTTGCCTTGTTTGCTTGGCCTATGATAGACATTGCTTTTGCATGTATTTCAGTAACAAATGGAAGACAAGTTCATCTAAGTACGGGTCTCTTCCTTTCTTAGGTCCTATATAACTCTTTGTTGATCTTTACAAGATAATTTGGAATTTTGGCCATTCCTCCAAAGTTAAATGTCTGCTTTATCCCTATCAATTTCCCCCTGCTGCTGTATGCGTATTTCCCTGCCTTTCTGTGACTATAGTAACCTTTTGTTGCAATGAGCAATCATTTAAAAGACATTTTAAGCAGCAATCAAACTCATCGACGGTGATGCCAATATAATAGCTATGGCCAAGTTCACACATGGGAAGGCAGTGACACAGCTGCTGCCTGGCCAACAGCGGCTGGAAGAGGTGTCTCGATTTCAGAGATGTTAAGATGTGAAAAAATATGCATCCTAGAATCGATGAATCAGTGTTGAAGGAAAAGGCAAAGTCAGAAAATTACTATTTACAGAGTTAGAGGAAGTCTTACATACTTGCATAATTTGGGCTGAAAATAAGCAGTGATGTATTTCAAGGACTTAGAAGAAAATCAAGGAATAGGCCAAATGAAAATAACATAGTTTGCCTAAAATAAATATACTATGCTTGATGGAGGTTGGTATTAATTAACTTGATAGAGAGAAGCATGACTACTCTCCCTTTCCACTGGGGAGGCAAGGTGACATAACTTAGAGCAGCGAATGCTGGTAAATATTAGCAAACGTGCACGTAGATGTAATTTTTCCAGGGAGCTAGTTTATTATATTTATCATAAATTTCTTCCTGACAACTGATTTCATAGATGTTAATTATAAATTTTACTGACGTAGAAGATGTGCAGCACATAACTTACAAATAATATTAATACAGGCATGCCTCAAAGTTAGTTCAGGTTCAGTTCCAGACCAATGCGGTAAAGTGCATGTTGCAACAAAGTGAATCACATGATTTTTTTGATTTCTCAGTGCATATAAAAGTTATGTTTACACTATATTGTAGTCTTTTAAGTGTGCAGGATCATATGTCTAAAAAATAACATACATACTTTAAAAATATTTTATTGCTAAAAAATGTTACTGTCATCTGAGACTTCAGTGAGTCATCATCTTTTTGCTGATGGAGGGGCTCAACTTGTTGAGGGCTGCTGACTGATGAGGGTGATGGTTGCCGAAGGAGTGTGTGGCTGTGGTAATTCCTTACTTCCCTCCTTCCTTCTTTTTTTCTCTCTCTTTTTCTCTCTTTCTTTCTTTCTCAGAGTCTTGCTCTGTTGCCCAGGCTGGAGTGCAATGGTGTGATCTCAGCTCACTGCAACCTCTGCATCCCGGATTCAAGCAATTCTCCTGCCTCAGCCTCCCAATTAGCTAGGACTACAGGTATGTGCCACCACACCCGGCTAATTTTTTGTAGTTTTAGTAGAGACAGGGTTTCACCGTGTTCGCCAGGATGGTCTCGATCTCCTGACCTCATGATCTGCCTACCTCAACCTCCCAAAGGGCAATTTCCTTTTTTTTTTTTTTTTTGAAGAAAATTATAAACTTTATTGAAAGATATGTCAAAGGCCTAAGTAAATGGACAGCTGTACCATATTCGTGGATTGGAAGACAACATTGTAAAGATGACATGGCTTACCAAATTAATCTATACATTCAATACAAATCCAATCAAAATCTCAACATTCTTGGGTTTGTTTGATTTGTAACTTGTTGATCTACTTCTAGAAGTTATATAGAAGAGCAGATGACTTAGAATAGCCAAGACACTCCAAGGAAGAAAAAATCTGTGGTGATACTGGAGACAGAGGTGAGATTGGTTAAAATTATGACAAAATGTGGAGGCATCTTGATTTTTATCAAGACCTTTTCCTAAAATTGTAATAATCAAGACTGTATTGTACTGCTACAAGATTAGACAAATTGACATGAGTCAGAATAGAAACCATCAAAATACCCAAACATGTACACAAACAATTTATGAAAAAGAGGCAGTATTATAAATCACTGGAGAAAGGATGAACTTTTCAGTAAATAGTGCTGAGACAACCACTTTGCCATATGAAAAATATTAAATTGAATTTCTAACTCTTAATTTTCACAAAAACCAGTTCAGGACAGACTAAAGACAAATATGAAAAGCAAAACTATAAAACTTCTACAAGGCAGTAAAGAATATATTTATGACTTTGGGTAGGAAAGGATCTCCCCACAAACCAACTAGTATTCAGCTTTATATTACATTTTTTAAAAACATTTATTTTCAGCAGGAAATAGTCGACATTTTACAATTTCCAAACTCCCCTCCTCCAAAAGTCACTGTAAAAGTTAACAGTGTATTTTGTTGCTGCTCTGAAGAAGAAAGATATTCAGAGAGGGTGGACACTTCACATGAGGCATGTATGAACTTTTCACAGGCCCACTTTGATATGGAGAAAATAAAGTAAAACCTGCAGGATGAATCCACAAACTAAAAACAGGAATCTTGGCTCTTTTGAGTGACACCATTTCAATGTCATCACTGGAGAGCCTCAGTTTTGTTACCTAACGCAGTTGATTTTCAGGCTGCCAAGGCTACATCAAGACTCCTGGTTTAAGGAAGTTAAGTCTGTGCTGATGGCATCAGGGAAGGAGCAGACGTGAAGTTTTGCTTCCCTACACTGAAAGGCTTCTGTGCCCAAGTGGCTGACATGGGATGTCAGAGAATCTCTCCTGGGAATCAAGAACAATCTTCAAAAACCGGGACAGAAAATCTTATTTTCCCCTATTTTAATTCCATTTCTGAGATACACCCTATTAGTGGGGTATTTGCCCTTTCCACAAAAGACAACGATGAAGTATCCTATGTGCTAACAACATAACTTAAAAAAGAGAGCCAAACTTCTACAGTTTTATAAAACTTGATTTAAAAAAATAGTATTTCAAACAGTAGAGTCACTATAAATACAGAACTATCAAAACTATACATTTCACTTGGCATCCCCAGTGCCTTCCGCTTTCTGGGACTGGAGTGTAGAGGCATCTCAGTTTTTTGCAGGGTTGTTCCCATCCTTACCAGCATCTGCTTTCCCCTTTCTCCCTTTGGGCAGCTTCTCTCCCTTCTTTGCAGGGGCCTTTTTAGGCCTGGGCTCTGGTTTTGGAGGAGCTGGTTTAGCAGACAACTGCGCCGATCTCCTCTGTGGCTCATCCTTCACCTTTGCTTTATCACCTTTAGCATCTCCTTTTGCCTTTCTCTTGGGCATGGTGGCAGCAGTGTTGGCAGGCAGCTTAAGAAGTCCTGGGGGGGTGTTTCTGTCTTCCTCACATTGTTCCTGGAAAGATGTCAGAGTCTCGTGGCTGTCCGAGGGGCGCGGGAATCCCAGCTGCGGTCCTGGCAGCACCAAAGCCCTAGACGTGGGCCTAAGGGCAATTTCTTAAAATAAGACAATAATGACCATTTACCATATCAATTAACTCTTCCTTTCATGAAAGATTTCCCTGTAACATGCAATGCTGTTTAATAGCATTTTACCTATAGTAGAACTTTTAAAACTAGAGTCAATCCTCTCAAACACTGCCACTGCTTTATCAGCTTAAGTTTATGGGCTATTTTAAACCCTTTGTGGTCATTTCAGCAATGTTCACAGCATCTTCACCAGGAGTAGATTCCATCTCAACAAACCACTCTTTGCTCATCTGTAAGCAGCAACTCCTCATTTGTTCAAGTTTTATCATGAAATGGCAGCAATTCAGTCACATTTTCAGGCTTTACTTCTCATTCTAGTTTCCTTGTTACATTCACCACATCTGCAAGTTTCTTGCTCTATTAATATCTTGAACCTCTCAAAGTCATCCATGAGGATTAGAATTTACTTCTTCCAAACTCCTGTTGATATTGATATTTTGACCTCCTCCCACGGATCACAGATGTTCTTAATGGGTTCTAGAATAGTGAATGCTTTCCAGAAGGTTTTCGATTTATGTTGCCCAAATCCATCAGACGAATCAATATCTATGGCAGCCATAGTCTTAAAAAATATATTTCCTAAATAATAAGACTCAAAGGTTGAAACTACTCCTTGATTCATAGGCTACACAATGGATGTTGTGTTAGCAGGCATGAAAACAACATGAATCTCCTTGTATATCTCCATCAGAGCTCTTGGATGACCATGTGTATTGTGAATGAGCAGTAATGTGTTGAAAATAATCTTTTTTTGTTTTTCCTGAGCAGTAGGTCTCAACAGTGGGCTTAAAATATTTAGTAAAGCATACTGTCAACAGATGTGCTGTTACCCAGGCTTTGTTGTTCCATGTGTAGAGCACAGGCAGAGTAGATTTAGCATCATTCTTAAGGGGCCTAGGATTTTCAGAATGGCCAATGAGCATTGATTTCAACTTAGTCACCAACTACATTAGCCCCTTATAAGAGTCAGCCTGTCTTTTGAAGCTTTGAAGCCAGGCATTGACTTCTCCTCTCCAGATATGAAAGTCCTAGATTGCAGCTTCTTCCAATAGAAAGAAGGCTGGTTCTTTACACTGAAGATCTGTTGTTTAGCGTGGCCACCTTAATCAAGGATCTCGGCTAGACCTTCTGGATAACTTGCTACAGCCTCTCTATCAGGACTTGCTGCTTTACGTTGTACTTCTGTGTTCTGGAGATGGCTTGTTTCCTTAAACCTCACGAGTCGATCTGTGCCAGCTTCCAACTTTTCTCCTGCAGCTTCCTCACCTCTCTCAGCTTTCATAGAATTGAAGAGAGTTATTTACTTGCTCTGGATTGTGGCTGGTTTGATCTTCTATCCAGACCACTAATACTTTCTCCATATCAGCAATAAGGCTGTTTTGCTTTCTTATCATTCATTTTTTCACTTGAGTAGCACTTTAAAATTTCTTCAAGGACTTTTTTGTTGCATTCACAACTTGGCTTACTGGTGCAAGAGGCTTAGCTTTCAACCTGTCTCAGCTTTTGACATGCCTTCCTCACTTAGCTCAATCATCTGTAGCTTTTGATTTAAAGAGAGAGATGTTTAAGTGAAAGGAATGTTTTTTCTTTCACTTGAACACTTAAAGGACATTGTAGGGTTATCAATTGTACTAATTTCACTATCCTTGTATCTCAGGAAACAGGGAGGCCTGAGGAAAGGGAGAGGGATGAGGGAACAGCCAGGGCATATAATATTTATTAAGTAAGCTCACCATCTTATCTACATACAGTTCCTGATGCTCAAAACAATTATAATAGTGACATCAAAGATTGCTGATTACAGATCACCATACAGATATAATAATGATGAAAAAGCATGAGCATTTGGAGAATTACTAAAATGTGACACCAAGACAGACAGTGAGTACATGCTGTTGGGAAATGGCACCAACAGACTTGCTTGATGCAGAGCTACTACTAGCCTTCGATTTGTGAAAAACACGGTATCTGCAAAGCACAAGAATAGGAAGAATGTCTGTAGAGAATACTGTGTTGTAATTGACCATGTAGCCAGTTTATTCTCACAGAATGCTTTTGTTGATTTTATCCTGAAATCTGTATCCATAACTAACCTATGGTTGCAACTGACAAATGAGTACAGTTCTAATGTGAATGTTGGGTGATTTTTTTTACATTAATAAAGAAAATCAAAGTGGAAGAGCAAAGACATATTGGAACTTCACTCATTTGTCAACGAAATGAGCGATTCTGCTGAATTGATTAACAGTTTTCTAATTCTAGAAGACTATTTCCCCAGTGTTTTTGTATTATACAAAATGGAAAAGCTATAGACATGACAGACTTTTCAGTTTAATCTATAGACATACACACATTTAAGTTTAATCTACAGTGTTAATAATATAGATTTTTATAGATAATATATAATAAAGTATTATATATTATCTTTTAATATATAATCTAGATTATCTAGAGTTGAGAAGGTGGTGGGAAAGTGTTAATAACATAGATTTTATTAACACTTTCCCACCACCTTCTCAACTCTAGATAATCAACAGACTGCCAAACCAAGCCATAATCTGTAGCATGTGCCAATTGCTATGTTGTAAATACTCTCATCTTGGCCAATTTCTATCTAGGATTGACCTACTGGATGTGGAGTTGGGAAGAGATGTTCGGCAGCACAGTGCTGTATCATATTTCCACTATAGATGGAAGAGATATAAGTCAACTTAGGAGCACAGACAATAGTAAAAGGTAGTAATAACTAAGAAATGATACATTTCGAATATTTATTACCTTGTTTTAAATATAACTTAATTGTAACTTTATATCATTTAATTATTAGTAGTGGCTGTGTTTAACAAATGCTCACAGGCTGGGTGTGATGGCTCACTCATGTAATCCCAGCACTTTGGGAGGCTGAAGTGGGCGGATCATGAGGTCAGGAGTTCGAGTTCAACCTGGCTAACATGGTAAAACCCTGTTTCTACTAAAAAATACAAAAATGAGCCGGGCATGGTGGTGGGTGCCTGTAATTCCAGCTACTCGGGAGGCTGAGACAGGAAAATCACTTGAACCTGGGAGGTGGAGGTTGCAGTGAGACAAAATCGTGCCACTGCACTCCAGCCTGGATGACAGAGCAAGACTCCGTCTTGGAAAAAAACAAAACAAAACAAAACAAACAAACAAAAAAACCCCAAATGCTCACAGAATTTCTGAAATTTTAACTATCAGGTCTTGCAAGCTTTTATAAATCAGCCCCAGCACACCTCTGCTTTAGAGTGAAACTACTTCGGGTTTATATTTAACCTTACCAGTTCCTTGCTCTCCAACCATGGACAACGTAAGTAGCCTTGTCAAGCCTCATTATTTCTGTGATAGGGCTAATAACACCTACATCATAGAGTTGAGCGAAGATGAAACAAGATAAACTTTGTAACATGCCAAAATCAATGCAAAGTAGGAACCCAATATTAAATTCTTTCTCCTCTCTCTGGTCTTTTTCTTGTCTGATCTATCCTGCGTACTGCTTGTTAAACAGAGATGTTGACATGTCATTCCTCTGACTTACACTGGTCTTAAGCACACACTGCAGTTTGCTATCAAAGTTCACATCTCACCAATCTCATTTTTGCATTACTCCCCAGGAGGGTGTCTATGCCCCAACCACAGATCTGGTGGTCTCCCACATAGTCCCTGAGGATTCCATCTCTACACCCTTGCTCATGGGGTCCCTTCCCATTGACTTCTTTGTGACATCTGTGCCACTTTCTCCCTTCCTCATCCAAACGTACCTCCATGAGATTTCTCTTGTTAGCCCCATCTCATAATAGTATCTGACCTGTATTGAGGGCTGGGGACATGCCAGGAGCTGTGCTAAGTGCTTTATCTGCATTATCCCAATTGGTTATTTCCATTTAAGGGTGACACACAGGCACAGTGAGAGTACATAACTTGCCCAAAGTCATATACGTAAGTGGACAGTACAACTGGGATTCCAACTCAGGTAAGTCTGACTTTAGAAGTTGGGCTCTTAGATATCATATCCCACTTATTGCCTGAATAACTACCTTTTAAATAAATTACCTCTGTTTGGGCTGGGCATGGTGGCTCACGCCTGTAATCCCAGCACTTTGGGAGGCCAAGATGGGCAGATCACCTGAGGTCAGGATTTTGAGACCAGCCTGAAACCCTGTCTCTACTAAAAATACAAAATTAGCTGGGTGTGGTGGCACATGCCTGTAGTCCCAGCTACTTGAGAAGCTGAGGCAGGAGAATCACTTGAACCCAGGAGGTGGGAGGCTGCAGTGAGCCAAGATTATGCCATGGCACTCCAGCCTGGGCAATTAAGAGCAAAACTCTGTCTCAAAACAAAAACAAACAAACAAACAAAACTCTGTTTAATGTTAGTATATTTTACTCCTGGCTTTTTTTCATGTCTATGTTTATATGCTTTATCACATACCATCTTGAGGGTGGAAATATTCATTTATCAAGTATTTGTAAAGTGCCTTCCCTTTGTAATAGGTACTATACTGGAGATTGGGGAACAGGGCCAGTCCTTGATTAAATAAATTACAAAACATCCATGGAGTGAAATACTATTCAGCTATAACAAAGAATAAGGAGGCTCTTTATATATGAAAATGGAAAGATTTCTAAGCTATATTGTTAAATGAATAAAAGTAAGGCACAGAATTGCATGTATACTATACTATGTCACCTTTTCTATAAAATATGAGGGAGGGTTAAGAATTTTGTGTGCATGTGTGTGTGTGTGTGTGTGTGTGTGTGTGTACTTGTTTAAAACAAAAAGATCCAGTCCTTATCCTATGTCCACATCCACAACGTCAGTGAATGACTATGTGGAGAAAAGCCACTTCACACCTTTCCCCTCTGCTGCCCTGTGTGTTTTTATGGGGAATAAAATTCTATTATGTTCAGCCACTGAGATTACAGTGTTTACCTGGTATTGCAGTTTGTATTGTTCTAATACCCCACTCTAGTATACAATTTTCATTTTAAACTAAAATTGTGACTCCTTCAGACTCTTAATAATTTATCTCACCTGATAATCATATTTTTGTATACTGACTGAAACATTTGCTGAAACAGATTCACAGATTGCTTTTTCTTTTTTTGAGATGGAGTCTTGCTGTATAGCCCAGGCTGGAGTGCAGTGGCATGATCTCAGCTCACTGTAGCCTCTGCCTCCCAGGTTCAAGTGAATTCTCCTGCCTCAGCCTCCCAAGTAGCTGGGATTACAGGCATGCACCACCACACAGAGCTAATTTTTGTATTTTTAGTAGAGACAGGGTTTCACCATGTTGGCCAGGCTGGTCTTGAACTCCTGACCTTGTGATCTGCCTGCCTCAGCCTCCCAAAATGCTGGGATTACAGACATGAGCCACTATGCCCAGCCCTTATTTTTACCTAATGCCTATGGTAGGCTCATCCACATCACAAAGCTGCATAGATGTATGCCGGCATATGTGACATCTCACTCTCCAAGTGATCCAATATTTCCATTTTCTTATAAGAACTACATTTTCTCAGACCTTTAATGTCTGTCTGTAAACAGCTGTCAGCTTTCCTCTTACTTTTTTTCTTTTTAAAATTTCACTTTGTTATGAGAGGTATTATCATATACACAGAAGAGTGCACAAAACAGAGAATACAGTTTTCAATAAAAAAGTGCAAAAAGAAGATTTGATAACCACCATCCAAGTGAAGAAACAGCACATTTCCAGCCCCCAGGAAGCCCTCCCGTCATCCCTTTCAAATTACCACAGAGGTAGACACTATCCCAACCTTGGTGATAAGCATTTCCTTGCTTTTCTTTATAGCTTTACCATATATATGTGATCCCTAAATGATCTAATGTACTGTGTCTGTTTTTGAACTTTATATGAAGGGAGTAATCAGATGTATTTTGTGATTTATTTCTGTGTTCAGCATTATGCTTGTGAGAGTCAGCCATGATTCTTTGTGTAGATCTATTAATAGTTAATCTGTTTTCATGGCTGTAGAGTAGTCCTTTCTGTGACTACACTGCATTTCACTTATTTATTCTACTGTTGAAGTGTCTTTGACTATTGTAAACATTGCTTCTGTGATTCTTCTTTTGCATATATCCTGGTGCAGGTGAGCACGTGTTTCCTAAGGTATATGTGTAGGTGTGAACTTGTCAGCATATGGCCTGTGCCTATCTTCAGCTTTACTGGAGAATGCCATACTATTTTGCAAGTTGTTGTACCATTTCATGTGCCCACCAGTGGTATATTGAAAGTTCTCCTTGATCTGCATCTATGCCACCACTGGTGCTTTCAGATTAAAAAAAAAATTTTGACTTTAACACTACACTGTCAATATTACATAGATCAACGAGATAGAAAATCAACAATGATATCCAGGACTTGAACTCAGACCTGGAACAACTAGACTTAACAAATATTTACAGAACTCTCCTCCCACAAATCCACAAAACATACATTTTTCTCAGCATCACATTGTACCTATTTTTAAAGTGACCACATAATTGGAAGTAAATCCCTCCTCAGCAATTGCATAGCATTTCACAGGTTTAAATAAAATATTGGTTGGCTGCTTATTTGTTATTTTCATCCCCTATTCCTTCCTGTCTCCATTGTTAAGCACAATTATTGGCATAAAAGAGGTTTTTAATACCCATTTTTAGACTGTATTCTAGTCTGGGCAATAAAACAAGAATCCCGTTCTCTCTCCCTCTTTCTCTTCCCCTTTCTTTCTCTCTTTCATTCTTAAAAAAAAAAAAAAAAATTTTGTTCCCTCTCATGGGCATTTCATTTTAGTTTTAATTTGAATGTTTTTAAAGGTTTAAAAAGGATAAAGCCTCTTTTTAGGCTTACTGGCCATTTGGATTTTCTTTATTGTGAAGTACCTATTTAAGTCTTCTACCCATTTTCTATTGGTTATTTTACTCTTGATTGTAGGAGGTCTTAATCTTAGACCCATGCCAGATATATTGTAAATCTTTTCCCTACCCTGTAACTTATCTTTTCAAATTTGTTATTGTATCTTTTGAAAATAGACCCTCTTAATTTTGGTGGATCTGAATTTGTCTTTTCCTTTGTAGATAGTGCTTTTCATGTCTTAAGAAATCTTTTTCCCTGAGGTCATGAAGTTATTTTCCAGTATTATCTTCAAAGGCTCTGCCTTTGACACTTAGATCTTTATTTCACCTGGAACTAGGGGTCTGATTTCATTATTTTCCAAGTAATTACCCAATCGTTCATTCTAGCACCATTTATTGAAAAATCTGTCATTCTCCAATTGATCTGCAATGCCCTGTGTGGTCATACATCAGGAGTTCAAATATTAGGGGGTCTATTTCTGGGATTTTCTTTCTTTTCCTTCCTTCCTTCCTTCCTTCTTTCCCTCTCTCGCTCTCTTTCTTTCTTTCCTTCCTTCCTTCCTTTTCTTTCTTTTTCTTGAGATGAAGTCTCGCTCTGTCACCCAGGCTGGAGTGCAGTGGCTCGCTCTCAGCTCACTGCAACCTCTGTCTCCCAGGTTCAAGCGATTCTCCTGCCTCAGCCTCCTGAGTAGCTGGGATTACAGACACCTGCCACCATGCCTCGCTAATTTTTAAAATATTTTTAGTAGAGACGGGGTTTCACCATATTGGTCAGGCTGGTCTCAAACTCCTGACCTTGTGATCTGCCCACCTTGGCCTCCCAAAGTGCTAGGATTACAGGTGTGAGCCACTGCACCTGCCCTATTTCTGGGATTTCTCTTCTGCTCCATTGATTTCTGTGGGAAATAGAAAAGTTTTTTTTTAAAGTTTCCTTTCTTGTTAAAGAATAAGTGTGCTAATAACTTTGTTAA